>QNGE01002489.1:7257-70439 GCA_008508345.1 Paragonimus westermani | reverse complement strand
TGGATCGGACCAACGGGCGAGGCAGGGCAGGCGAAATACGACAGACGGCCAGATCGGAGGCGTGGTTTTTCCAACATTTAGAGGAACATCTCGACACGATGTTGGAATACGGTCAAGGCCAACATTGAGTGGATGGCGGACAGCACGAGCAGCCGGACGAGCCATCGCGCAACGAAATCGGACAAACAGACGAGGAATGGCAGGCAGAAAACCCCCCGGTAGAAGGCGCCGATCACACACGTAAACCGGTCAGAAGTGCACACGACGTGTGAACGGAAACCGGGGGGTGTTGCAAGTTGGAATTATGACTCATAAACGAGAGAGCGCGCGTTGCATGTGACTGGCGATTTGGACAATAAAGATTGTGCTTTATTGGACGCCTTCTCGCTACAATATGACTAAAAATCAGCTACGGAATCACACACACCTTACATTGAAAAGATTTACCAGAGTGATTCTTGGTACCAGGTACAGACGGCATTCCTTATAATGTTAGAACGTGCTCACTGTTTAATGTTCCAAGCCCTATAAGCGACAACGATATCAGGGCAACGGTTCCTGGTTTACAGCTCAACAACTATGAGTTTTATTTTCAAACTCTGCGGGTGCATCATACAGTAAGTCTGTTAGTGGACGAGGGTCAAGTGCATAAACACTTGTCCACCACGAACTGGCGAGCCCAGCTAACAATCAAGTTTCTTCCAGCATTTTCGTTTCGGTTCACCATTACAAAGTGGTTGGCCTGAACTGATTTTTTCGGGGCTTTTTCTTTGGTCGCTATCACAAATTGGTGAGCCCCATTAATGAACATTTCTTTTCCGTATGTTTCATTTCTTTTTCATTATCACTAACCGGTGAACCTGTTTTAAATACTTCCGACATATTTTTTATGTCCACTCTGAGCAAAATTTGATGCATCAGTTCTCCTTTTAGATAGCTTCAACCTGCATTAGGTGTATTGGCTTGGTGACCCCCGTTTTAAGCGGCTCTTTGGTCTACTTCTGTTGTCGTCGTCTATCTTATTATGTGCTCCATTTCTTATCACCAGTCTTGGGCGTATCCGCGTTCAGGTATTATATGTTTTTGCCACCCTATACGTAGTTTTGCGACAGCACTTTATACACAAGGTTACTGATGGCACTGCAGTCCTCGATTTCCACTGGTTGCGATATCATTTCATTGCCTTACAATCCTCGTTCATTTGGTTACCCAGTTGCTAACCATGCGCCTAACGACGGGTGCGCAATCAACCGGTGAATCTGACCAGGCACAAAATTTTAGCACCATCGGACACGCATGATCCTTCACGTACAAATATTTTCGTGGATTTTCGGTAGCCTTCACTTGTTTCCACTCACCGTCTGCATCGCTGCATAACTATAAATTTCATTCCATTCGAGATCATTTATTATGCACTTTGTTATCACTACCTAGCCATACGGCTGTTTAAAGTTTCTACAGAGAATTTCATCTTTGCGATTCGTTTTGGTCTCTTCGCACACTTACCTAACAGCGTCCGCCAGCTCAGCCTACTCTAGCATAGGACTCAGTAGCCATAGTGGCCTTCCCGATCCACCTTGACCCCGAATCCTCTCGCCACATTGCAGTCGACGCACCGACTCAGCATCTGGTCCAGTTTAATATTCACGGGTCAACAAACTTAGCAGCCATGGTTTTCTCACTCACCGGTCGGACATCTTCCAGGCGGTTTCGCTCTTACAGTCACAGGCAGCACTGTGCACACTCCGGGTTAAACGTCCTCAAGCACCAAACCACAATGCTTGTCACAGCATCACTCAGCGATAGGTTATTCCCGCACGAGATCAGACATCTCAACAGTTACTCCAAGCTTCTGGCGTGAACAATTCATCGGATGTACCAACGTGCTCTCCATCTTATTCCCGTCACGACATCCTCAACGTTCAGGACCGACCCCACAGAAAATCTCTGTCGCGCATCCATACGAATACGGTTTCTTTCACGGCACATCTAAGCCGGCATCGGATCCTGGACTTCGTAAGTATTACCTAACGCTTTTAATGCAAGATGAACACGACGAACATCAATGTCCTCGCTGTACAGCCACTCCTGTTTTCTCATTGGCTCACAGTCACCTTTGATCTTCTCCGTTCAATCACTTCTGCAACACTACATCAGACGCTTTGCTAGGCCATACGAGTCTGTTAGTTCACTTTTACCAAGAGTTATTAACCTTGTTTTGCAAATCGCGGACATTTCCAGACCAACAGCATTTCACACCAAACGACCATGCGGATAACACTACCGTCAACAAACTTACGCTATTTGTTTCCTCCTGACGTTCATTCGCACGAATTGCCTGAGAATACTTGCCAGTTTAGACGTCACACACTACTTCTAGGTGTTCTGATTGATCCATTTGTCGATTTTCACCTAAGTACGTTTACTGCATGAGGTTTCTTTCTCACTAACCAGTCTTTCGGTTGTTAAATCGAGTTCCAACACTTCTACTGTATGTCTACTGGAGATTAACCTGCGCCACCAGGGCACAAGAAGTCGTCCTTTCGAAAACATTTTTACAAATTGCTCATCGAACTTCAAAGAACTCAGAAGTCCGTTCAACGGAAGTGCCCTCAAAATCTCATCTCACGGCATACGAGAGACGTTTTATCCTGATTGCATTTGTACACTCTGTACACGCTGTAGAAGCCTAACAAATTAGAATGCCGAGTCCCTGTCTGCACCCAACTGGTACACTTCGACCGCATCGTTATGGAGTAAAACAACCAGTAAATCGACTCGGGAAGATCCCACCTGCCCTCTGTTCAACATACACGTATTCGCTAGGCCTCAGCACGCATAACCATCGGCGTGGCTCGCGACTGTCTCCATCTTACGTGGACTTGGCCACACCACGCTCATCGCTCTTGTGAACGCAGACTATCGTCGATAGGGTGTATGTAATGACTTGACGACCTCGAAATTACAAAACTTCTTCGGGTATACTGCCACATTCGCCAATCTATGAATTGAGCTTAGCAGTTCACAATGTCGTTCTAGACTGACGCAGCAGCGTATAGAGGGGATCAATGTGATTTTACATCTTTTGTGTACGTAATCATGGCAGTGTCATTGATAGTATCATGAACGAAACCACAATGGGGTGACCCATACTTCTATACCTCCGGTTAAATGATCGAATGTTGCCTACAGCCACTCTTCTGGGGGGAAGTCTATGGAGTGACCAACAATGGTGTGGCTTCTCTAAGGATCCCGGTTGCAACCGTGTTTTCCCGCCTATCAGTTTTGTACACATGATTCCGTGTACGCTTGCTATGGAAAGCCTGATGTGAAGTCAGTGCCACTTTTTTCAGTCATGTAACTAATGGCTTTGTTTGGCAAAGCTGTGTTCCTTTATAATAATTATTCAACAAAACCTTATCAAGGGTGCTGGCATTTTCCGAAGGCTACACCCAAGTAGTTTTAGGTTCAGCCCTGACAGGATAAAATCATGGATCAATAAAGTTTTCTTTCACACTTGTTTGACTAACTGGGTGGAACCTGACTGTCCAGACTAGCAATTAAACTTTTCGTTAAGTGCTTCGATCTACGCCGCAATGACCTTAAGTTTTGCTTGACAGCGTGATCAGCGTTGGGGATAAAAAGATAGAGACTATTGTGCAACATTCGATTTGCTCTACGTGCCGTTTTCAAATCAGGTTTGCACGAAACGCAACAAAAACGCGTGAATTCACAAACAGGGATAGCTTACAAAAAGCACACAACTCGTGGAACGGGTTTTGAATAAGATATGAGGCAAGAACTTAAAGTATCTGTACCCGTCAGCTGTTTCGCCAACCTTTACCATTCGATTTTCTCTGACCGACGCTTTTTGATTTGATCATTACTCATTGTCTGGGTCCTTAGTCTGCATCGTTTATAACAATTTACGTATAAGTCACGTCCGGCAGTGTTATGCATGTGTATGGATAAAAATGGTTAATCAATCAAGGTAAATTCTAGTGCACTACGGCATGTAAGAGATATGCGAAAACAGTAAAAGCTTTGTGTTTTTCATCTAATCTGTCTTAGCCTGAATGTAGTTAAACGGGTCAATGCCTACTTTGTATACCTGATCGAAGGTTGCGCTTTCATGTCGGACACTGTAAGCGGAGATACTTTTGCT
Organism: Paragonimus westermani; assembly: GCA_008508345.1. Lineage (NCBI taxonomy): Eukaryota > Metazoa > Platyhelminthes > Trematoda > Plagiorchiida > Troglotrematidae > Paragonimus > Paragonimus westermani. Next base: position 66,274 of record QNGE01002489.1, on the reverse strand, counting down.
CAAACCCTTCGCGGTAGTTGGATCTGTGAAGGTATTGCATATTGTCTTCGTTCCCTTCGATAATATTTTTCCGTTTCCACAGAGCGGAAAAGACTTTTGGGGAGAAAGTTGAAGGAATACTTGGTCGTTCCTTGAAATATATTCTTTCTCAGAGTTAAATCGCAGGTAACTGGTTTTACGATATACTTTCTCTCCAGTAGTGACAGACTGCAACTCCTTGTTATCTGTTCCTGTTCGAATCAAAAGAGTACATATACCACTAGGTAAATGACTGTCATTTCGTTAAAGTGAAGCACTCACATAGTGTATTTTCCCTTGTCTTCACTCGGATACACCATATGAAGTCGGTTTCATTCTTGGTTTCAATAAGGTCGTATTGGTTTTTGTTAGGCACAAACAGATTGATCAAGCACACCCACTTTGGCACAATTCAGTTGGTACACATTGACACTGCCACCTAATTGCTTTGCACTTCATTAGTTTCGAGTCTGGGCCGTCAAATTATCAGAGATTAGATCGATAGACAATATGTTATACACACATGATCTTTTGCTCCGGCTGGAGCTGGAAACATCACAGCAGCGCCACTCGCTTTGCCGGCTGGTAGGTAATATTAACGTGAACCCACGGTCGTTACCCAAATGACGATTAGGGCAGACAGTGAGCACTTCTAAAGAATGAGTGATAAAAGCTGCGTTCAGCTGACCGAGGTCAATCCAAATGTTAATAGGTTAACTAAATGTGCGATCACATTGTCTAAAGTTACATAAGGGAAAATACCTGCGTGATGCTCCTTGAAGTAAACATGATGAAATCGGAAGCTCCACATATGTATGCTGTCTGACGATATTCAGTGGATTCTTCGGCATAAATATCAGTCTGTGGACCAGACTAGCAAAATCTTTCAATAAGAACTTACTCTCACAAGGTTTAAATCATTAAAATATAGTGTTGAATACTGTACTGTCCGATCATATTGTTCACCTAGACGGATGGCGATTCCTTCTTTCCAGCTGTCTGGAGTCATACTTCATGGTCTAACATTATCAACCGAAATTTTGATGTAGCTGTGTGACAATCAGTTGACAAACAGTCACAACAACCAACACCTGCGGTTTTTACGTGCACATGTTAACCTGTTTAACATGAACAGCACTTTATCGGAATGTGAGTAACAAATCACGCCGGTAGCGTATGTTATAGACTGTTCCACTTGATTGACCCGAAAGCTCTTACGTTCAATCAATACGCAGCCTGGCGCCCGCTTAACTTCTCCCCTCTTTCAAATCAGCTGAAGTTATTATCTTGAACAACCTAAAGACAAATAGTCAGTGTTTTAAAACGAACAACTACAGCGGATTAATTCTAATTCACATAGCATTTCTCTTCAAAGTCAATCTGCCCGTGTTTTAATGTGACAAAAGCGAAAGTGTGCCAGTTAGTAACATCAGAAAACAGTTCGATTGGTGTTTCAATTCGAATACGTAGAAACCGAATGAGGCACAAGTCGGTTGATATAAGACAGTAAATCGGGCTGAAATACATCAAGTGGGTTAATCTGGTGTAAAACGAGCAAATTTGTAAACAGGGGATATAAAGTATTAGAACGAACTTTGCCTGCAAAGTTAGTACAATCACCCAGATGCTACGTAGAAACAACCTGCGATCGGAGCAGATAACGCTGTGTAATGCAAGAACGCGCAGCTCCTACAAGTGAAGTCTGAGGAAGTGACAATAAGTTTACAAGTTTCATGCAAGATACTAAGTTCTAGTCGTGACAACATGCTTGAATCTACGGGGGAACAAGTTGTGGATGTTAACAGTAACTTGTGGTCAAGCTGCAATGTTTAACGGAAGAGTTAATGACCCCGCATTAAAACCTCACCCAAGACTTCTCAACCACTTTACAATAACTATCAACCGATAAGCATCTTTGTGTTGCATGTCGAACTAATTGCCACCATTATGATCCAAAAACCATACACAGTTTGGCCTAACAGTATTCACAAACATAAAAGAGGTCAAAATTTTACGTTTCATCTAATATAATTTCAGTCGTATCATATATATGTAAGAAATGAAGCCCAGCTAGCACTCGTAAAATTTTTGAATATAATGTACCTCAACAACTGTGAACTTCTTGACTGGGTTTCTTTTAACTATATTAAACTGCTTACTAGTAACACGGATTCATTGCTTTATACTGGCGTTGGTGGATTCCATCGTCAACTAAGAGAGGAATCCTGTCTGGACAATCAATCACCTGGATCACTTGGTAGATGCCGTATGAGACATTGGGATACCTAGTTAACCGGGTCCAAACGGGAAATTTTCGAGCTCTTGAAGTGGTTTCGTAGCTCAGCTGGTAGAACGCTTACCGCTTTGGTTGATGGTTTGAAACCAGCCGAAGCTCTGATAATTTCACATTTGTGTCTCTTCCAAACCATCAAATCTGCGTAGCTATTTATTAGTAATAAATTGCATTGGTCAGAAGCTATCTTTTGATAGGTGCCAACCAGAGAGATCGCCTGAATACCAAATGAATCAATGATAGCAAACGAGATTCAAGCAGTGCGACTGCTTAATGAAAAAGTGGAAACAGTCGACATTGTCTTTACAGACAAACTTACCACAATTGGTTTTACGTTGTGTTCGCAACTTTTCGTTCTTGGTAATTGTAGATAGTTCCTAGAAATGGAAGTACTCTGAGATACTTTTTCAGATGGAAATAAAAATATTGTTTTATTTGTGAAAGCTGTGAAACATATTATTTATAGAGCTAAGCTGTACAAACACTTCGTCTTACCTTATAAAAATATGCCTGGCGATGAAACATGTGTCCTATAATACTTTTTGCGTGACGCTGTTGCAACTCAACTTCAGGTTTGTGGTTAACTGCATGACATCAATCAGTATGCCTTAGCTGATTGCACCAATGAAATATACCTTCCTCTTCCTTACCAGTCTCACAGATGGACACAAGCATCACTGCAACTCAACATTATTAACCAGCGTAACTATTCAGATTGGGTTTGCGATTCGATGCATGAATTTTGTAACAGAACAGCGCATCTCAAAGGATTGGACCAGAATCATTGAGGCTTGCGTGTTGACTGGTGTGGAATTTCAGTCATCATCCGCTTCATCCCTATATTTTCACCTTCGTCCTCTGCTCTCTACTCGACCAAATGATATTTGGGCACTCTTCCAATGCTCCTTTTTCGATTTCCACGTTTCGCGGGATCGACAGTTGACGATCATGTATCGTACAGAGTTGGGATGTAGTCTGTCAATGAAGCCCATGAACACTGTAAACATTACATCCCATATCACTGTTCCACCAGAAGCCTTTTAACCCGATTTGTGGGCCACCTGAGCCGGTGTGATGTCATTCACTTGAGTGTTACCGACTAGTTACAACCCTAATATGATGACGCACTTATGGATTATCGTTTCATCGTAACTACTTGCAGATATTCAGTAATAAAATGAATTATCGACATTTATTGCTCCATGTACATTGACACGTTCAGCTTCAACATTTTTGCTGAACCCGGTTGATGAACCGGTTAAAATAAGTAAATTGTCCGGAAAGTTCGGCGACCGGTTGCAGCATCTTCACATGCACTTAAGGCAGGTATCGGATGGTGCGGTCAAGGGTCATTTGTGATAATGGTATCGTTACTAGCACTAGATTTATAGCATTACAAAAAACAATAAAACCAGGGGAATTTCAGTGGGTGAAATGCTGTCTAAACACCGATTCAAATCTGCGAATGCTTCCTGCTTCTAGTGGAGTCAACAAGTGAGGTAGATAAGAAAGGACGCCCTGTATGCATAAGATCGCATAAGTCTGGTACTATTATGATATGCGTAATTTCGTAAAAACACCCAGCGTAGTCATCAGAAATAGTGTGTAGCGAAGAAGCTCGTTTTCAATGATTTATCCTCAAGCTAAGCACATCACATTTGTACCACACAACTTACAGAGGAATCGTTAGGGGAGTATACTCATTTACTTGTCCAAGTGGAACAATTCATGTTGGCCGCACGCCTAGACTCTTATGAGAACGGGTCCAGGAACATCAACAATGAAATAACGAAATCTGTAAGCAGCGCCATACTATCAAACCTGGTGGATTCAAACCACACTGTCAACGTGACGGACGCATTTCACCAAGTCGACCGAGTTAGGGCCATCCAGTCGAGAGCGGTGAGGAGTAGGATTCTGTCTACAACGAAGACCATTGGGATTCGTATATATAAACCACACTGTACGTTCCGTTCAGGATTGAGATCTGTCCTGGCCGATCCCCCACCATGTTAAACTGTCAAGACCCACTGTTGACGTGGGTGCTTAACTGTAGTATGACATTGAACTGATTGGCCTCACTTACCGCCCGTTCCCTGTCTACTCCTCTAACGATTCCTCTGTAAAATATGTGATAAAATGTGATGTATTTAGCCTGACGATAAATCACTGGAAATGAGCTTGTTCGCTACACATTACATACGTAATTGGTGGAAGCATGCTTGAACGGCGACGAATCAGATTTATCGCAGACATTGAGTTGGTCAAACGTAATATGAAACAGCATTTTCCCAAAACGATTCTTAATAGATTGGTTGAAGGAAACTAATACACACAATTCGTGACCGCGGAATTTGATCAGCATATTGTCAAGCATTTGTCATAAAAAGGGAGACCCAAAAACAAGAGGGATACAGTCATTATCGGCGATATCGTGACAGTGGTACACTAACAACCGAGACGTTCTGCATTCATAGAGTTACACAACAACGTCTGGGAGTAACTGCTCCAATATATCGCTACCATCGGCGCTTAGCGGTTGCGTGAAAAACTGGAAATGTTTGTGTGAGATTTGATTGGGAATGGATCTCCAGATGATTCCGAACAGTCTCTGACGATGGCAGATAATGTGTTTCCCATTCTATATACACAAATTATCAGCCTACACTTGCGTCACCTGTTTCTGCACTCACGATGGGATGCACTCCGTTATCAGCAAATTTAGTCGGCGTTCTATTAAGTTAACCTAATCGATCTGCCACTCGCATATCTCATGTTCTCCATTGAGTAGCCCCTTTCTTTTCTGAAGTACGCATTTGCTAATGTGCACAAGAATGTGCCTGATTATAACCCGTGCACATTAATCTTTATGACTGTTTGTTAGAGGTGACGTGGTCAACAGGTTTTGTAGATAAGGCCGGACTTCAAATAGAAAGATATAAAAAAACAAGCCATCTGGTAACCAAAGGAACGTAAGATTTTCGTAATACATTGCTTACTTTCAGGGATAAAAGATAAATTCTCCAGAATACTGGTGAGTAGTCGGGGGTTTAGTTAATTTTATGTTGAACGTCACTCACACTTAACCGTAACCCTCGCATCCACATAGGCTTTGCAGCCAGTCTCTTTCTAACGGAAACACTAGACTCAAGCCTCGTTTTTGTTAGAGCTCATCATCAGTTCATATCCATGCCACGGCCGGGGTCAGAACTCCGACCACGCTTTCACAAGACAACCTTGATGACCACTGCGTCAATGACCTAATATTGGGCACGACGGAATTATCATGTGAACGGTCAACCACTTTCGCTTAGCAAGCCTAATGAGGTTGGAGCTTTCGACTAGCCTAGGAAATCCTAATCTCGGGGTTATCGACTGGGGTTAGCAGACAGTAACTGTCTCTTGTCGAGACAATCGGGTAACTTGATCGTTATTCACAAGTATGACCAATACTGCCACCCTGACATGGTAGTCGGGCTTGCATACTGCACTCGTCCGGAAGATTCTGCGGACTAGAACCTCGTTCCCTCCAGTTGCAGCCTTGTCAAACAGGCCAGAGGGGAGCAGTCAAATGACAAGCAGTTGCACTTATAGGAATGTACGTCGCACCACTGAATGCAAAATAGGGCTTATGTGGTCAAACACGATCCATTGGGCATACAGCGGGACTTCCTGTAGTTGCGGCACTGCCATCTTTCTTTTCAGGAAAGAGGGGATTAGAGAGTTTATCCCCAAAACAAAGAGCATTCCGACCGGTTGACCGTGAACACCAACGTATTATCCAGCGCAGTCGAAAAACATCCAGTATCACCCAAATGCCTGGTGTAGCTCCGAATACATGCAATATACACAGCAGTGCTCAGAATCAGACAATATTGTCTTATTGGCTATGCCCTAATGTCATACAAGTCCCTCACTGCCAAGCGAGTCGGACCAATTTTTCTGTCCTCCATGTGCCTTCGGGAGATAGTTGTCTTCTGAGACCGAGAAAAGTGACAAACGTTAGCGCTATCGACGTCCTCACTCTCCGGTAAATCGGTCAGCAAGCTGCTGTGACAAGTACTCAACCAGTCGTAGAGCTTGATGTGTGCCGCGTATCAGAGACGCGAGTCTACGGTTCTATCATCGTTATTCACTTGAGCTCACTTCTAGATAACTGCCGATCCAAGCGTTTTTCTCTTAGGATCTGTGGTGACGCCGAAGCTGAGTCTCTTGGTCACGCTGGAGTGGGACTCACACTGAGTCCTGGAGAAAAACAAGGTTTGCTCGATTGGAACCTGGTGAACAGTGGCTTGTGCGCTGTCAGACACATTGCATCGGCTAAATTCTATCGACGCAAAGCAGAAAAACGTTGGGCATTCATTATATTGGCGTACGCTCTGATGGGCGGCTGTTCGGATGCTACCAAAGATACGTTCTATGTTACATTCTTTGATCTTTCGAGGCAGACTAATCACTCAGAGATAATCACACTAGCGAGCGAATTGAATGTTCAGCCTAGTCATCTTACGCCAGAGAAGATACGGCTAGGAAGTATGGTTGGTGTCCGAGTACAACACACTGACAATGGCGATAGACTGCTACAGCCGTGCGCATCCCATGGTCTCTATGACTCGAGCACCGCGGTCCAACATAGCAAGAGACACTGTGTTACATGGAAACCTTCGTGTGCTTCTCAGCCATCGACACAACTCGATCATATAGCAGTCAGTTACAGGTGGCGTTACTATGTTAAAAACTGTCGTGCCTTTTGGAGAAACCACCTGGATTCAGGTCATGCTGTTGTGCGTGCCCGTTCTGTTTTATCATTTACCCAGAGCACATACACTCGCAAATGCAAGGTACTGAACTGCTATTCGAGCGAGGACAGTGTGAAGAACGCTTACCAGGAAGCATTGGCGAACAAATTGCCCGGTTGTAGTCAGACGAGAGGTCCTAACGAAAACTGGGAACAGATCCTGCAACTTTGAAAACATTCTATGAAGTGGTATGTTCCAAAGTGGCTGTTCACTTTCGACAGAACCAGATTTCTTCTACGCCAGTAAACCCCCTGAACAAGCGTCTCTCGATTCCACTTGGTTCTCAGTATAATGAAGACCGACGAGAGCTTAAACGCAAGCTGACTAAAAGCTTGCGCATAGATTGTAAGTACTATTGGGTCGAACAGTCGAAAGAGATTGAAAGGGCTTTTTTATTTGGGAGTAGCACAAGGCTCTTTCCCCCTGATTCGCAGTTTTCCTGACCATCCAGTCGACGTAAGTGGGACGATATGCGAGAAGGATGTTTCACTTTTTAGTAGCCAATCCTGCCGACCTGACAAGTGGTTTGAACATTTTGAGGAGCAGTACATCTAGCCCCAACGGGAATGTGTGGACGATGGAACCGACTGGTCAGTTCTTGCGTTCCAGATGGCCCTGCTTTAAAAGCAGAAGTGCCTATGAAGCTCAAGTTGTTGAAACGTAACGAGGCTGCTGGTCCAAACCTCCTCCCTCCTTCTCTGTTCAAGGATAGTGGGGAGAAGCTGACATATCTGTCGAAACTCCCTCAGGCGATTTGGGAAACTGAAGAAGTACCTCGTGATTGGTGCCTATCAACCGTAATTCCCGACTTTGAAAAGGAAGCCCGAATTCTATTTGACAACCACAGAGGCAATAATGTGGTCTGTTGCGTCCAAGCTACTTACTGATCGCTTTAAACGTCGGCTCACTGAACCCGGAGTAAGGCACACAGAAAAAACAGGCAGAATTCCTATCCGGCCGAGAATGTGATGATCACACTTTTAGCTTGCGACGGATCTTGGAACATCGACGCTCATATGGGCAGCTGACGGGCGTGCTGATTTTAGACATAAAGGCTGTTTCTGATCCGGTTGCTCGTAACGTATTCTGGAACTGTCTTATTCACAAGGGAGTTCCAAGGGGATACATGACTCTGTTGAGGTTACTGTGTGCCCAATCTGCAAGCAAGGTAACGGCTTAGGGAAACCTGTCTTGGGCGTTCACCATTTCTAGTGGTGTTAGTAAAGGGTGTCTGATTTTCTTCCTTCTTGTTCAGTTTTGTCATGGACGGCACTCTAGAAAGTGCGTTGCGGGAGTCCAGTGAGCTTTGTTTCGAGCTACTTCCTTGCACTCGGTTGACCGATCTGGAGTATGCGGTTGACGTTGTTTTACTTAGTCCCTCTATCGAAGACATGCAGACCATGCTCCAAGATAGGCATTTCCACTCCTGTTTTCTTTATTGCAAATAATCCGCTCGAGGCTGTGGACAATTCCACATACCTGGGTAGCGCTATCTCGTCAGCACGTGACATACCTGATGAGATATCAACGTGGATAGCAAATGCACGGGTTGCTTTTGCCAGCCTGCATCATCTGTGACATCGAATAGACATTCGGTTGTCGTTAAAAAAGGGTATATAATGCTTGTGTGCATTCCGTTTTGCTTTATAGCTAGGAAGCATGGCCTGTTCTCAATGAAGGTGTCAGACGAATTGCTGTGTCTGACCCTCGTTGTCTCCGCCATTTAGCCCACAATAGATAGACTGATCGTGTGAGCAACACGGCGGTTCGCCGACGCGTATTCCGGAATGCTCGGGATGCGCGATCAATCGGTCAACTAAGTTGCACAGCTTGCGATAGTCGGGTCACGTGATCCGTATGCCAGTTGAGCGTTTTCCGAACCAGGCATTATGTACTGAGACCACCAACAGTTGGGTGTAGCCATCTGGTGGTCCATCAACAACGTGGTCCCGAACTATGAAGACCATGACTGCTGCACTGAGTAAGGTGGGTTGGTGTCGCCTGCGTGGCTGGGGTCCTCGTGATCACTCAAATCGCTGGTTAGATACGTTATCTGAGAAGGCGATGTGTCGCCATCAATAGTCTATTTGCGTTCATACCATTTTTGGTTCTGCCGATTAATGTCCTTCCACTAGTTCTCGAGTCTTTTAGGATATTCCACGTCAGTGTCTAGGTGAGCGGCGGCCCGAGCCACAGTACCTCCTGGTCAGGCTGTTGGCTACTATGAGGATGATGATGATGAATACCTATCGGATAAATAAAGTTACAAGACAAATGAGTATACTTCGGAGTCCCAACCGGACGACAAACTACACCAATACCCGAACATGTGACGTTGCATAAATTACGTGGTGTGAACAAAGAAAGTCCCTCAAATGTAAGACCGGAGGACATTCACCGAATTTAAAAGCTAGTATGATAACTAATCCGATGATCGTGCAGTTTGATTGAGTAATAATGTACGCTAGTGTTTTGTACTCACAGAGAATAAAATTCCTATCCATATAAGTTATTCAGCGTAACGTGATTTGACAGTTTTTAGATCACAATGACTATGATATTTACATTTGCAGAACTGAGTTTAGGTTGGTTCATTTAAAATTCCAGTGAGTAACAAAATCACACAATGAACAGCATTCACAACTCGTGGTGGCTTTCGTATTTAAGTAGGCATTTCAGTTAACCTATTACCAAAAGGGACGTGAGACCTGTGGTTTGCTTTTGTAAGACCCTGACAGGGTGTTTCCTTGCCACTGCTGAGATTCGAACTCCGGCCATGCTTTCATAAGGCAATCACGGTGACCACTACGGTAGTGAACTCACACTTAACGGATTATCATGTCAAAACGCACAGACGCATTCATTCGTGAGTATTCTACAGATTGCCTGATCTTCTCCCGAGGAGACAGTAACCATTCTGTTAACTGCAGTTGGTGAGTCCGTAATGCAGGCCTTATCAAGATGAATTCACAATGGCCTTTGAAAGTCCTAGATGATGTTCTGGTTGCTGATGGGTAGTGGGTGAGATTGCTTGAGATCACTTGCACCAATACACTACTATCAAATCCTGACAGAGAAGCTACTCGAATCCAATGCTTTTTCCGAAAAGAATTATTGAAATTTCAGAGAAATGCGGAAACCGCGAACGACTTAAATGGATGCACAACTGACCCCCTTAATGCTTAACGGTGTGGTCGTGTCATCAGCTTATTGTTATACGGAAACAGTGGATTTTATAGAAAGATCTTTTGCACATTAAATAAGGAAGGAGGGCACACGTGAACGCTGAAAAAGAAGATGATGAAGAAGGGGAAGATTCAGCTGCTTAAACTACCAGTAAATGGTCAACCATTCACTGTGATCTATTGAAGGCATCGCCAGCGGTAATATTCAATTAACTTGAAGTAAAATGGATACTGCAAATCTTAAATCTGTCTGCACCAAATAGGAGTTGTGTGCTAGTCTACCTGCTGAACGGGGGTTGATAGCATCAGTGTGTAACGCACTATGATGCCATGTGGTTGGTGCCTATCTGAATTTTGATTGTGCAAGTTGTGTGTATGTCTAATTAGGCTTTCTATTCATGCTTGTCCGTGTTTCTGTCTCTTACAAGATTACAGTTGAGATTTTTGTCTAAGAAGGACCTTGTCTCCAGGTGTCTCCGCAGTGTATATATTCATTTCACAAGTGTAGAAAGTAACTGAAACCAAGGGTTCTGATTTGCTTGATTTGTTACAAATCAACTTGGTGCGTCCTTACAAGTTGAAACGGCCTAATAGTCAATCTCATTAAGGGCATTGCAAACAATTGTGCGTCGCTTTCAGTTCCCCACAGTCTTAACGCCAAAATATACGTGTGTAATGTTTGGACAAATTAAACAACTTTCATCCATTTTGCTTATTTTGTAAATTAACTTGGATTGGTCAAAATGATCTACCTGTTCTGCATGCTTGAGCTGGGTGAAGAATTTCGAGAGCGTTTGAAAGCAATCACTCAAACTGAATTTGTTCGAATCTTCACACAAGTAGTCTGCACACTGTATTCTCAACGCATTCAGTTGATTGATACTAGTGTCCAACAGATGTAGCGTTTCGAAGGCGCTCTGAAACCAAACAACAGCTACTGTACACAAGTAGATTAACACACAACGATTTGCGAAAATACTTTTTAAGTTATATATTTTGGGGGGATAAACAGTACTAACAATTCTGAATCAATTATCAATAACTTGGATATACTTGTGGTTGGCACGATCAGTAGAACAAAATTTGGATGTATTTTGGTGCATTGAAATAGAGGCCCGTGACTAGAAGGTAGATAATGGGACTCACTTGTAGAAACGTGCGTAAGTGATGACTTGGGTCCAGACCTTCTCTTGATAACTGTCGGCTCATTTGTTCTACTTGTGTTCTCATTCTTCGAACTTCTTTATAAATTGCTTCCGAGCAAAAACTGTGGTCAGGAATAAAACAACAAACTTGATTATATCCTTGTTTCGGGATCATTCACAGATGTATTTGTCTGCATTTTCTTTGACAAATTTCGTTTTGAGGTGGCTAATGGAGGATGGTAGCAACAGAAGTCTGGCCAAGGATTGCTGATTAACCTTAGATATATCGTCATAACAGTAGTGTAGTTTGTAGGAACTTTCAACAGGTCAGACTGTTTGTAAAGCACATCACCCTATTCTTATTCATTCTCACCACGCTTGACAAAAACGAAGTGCAATTTTACGGTTGAAACTCAGTTGCCTCCAGCTGTCTGGTTGAGCACAGCGTAGTACAACTTGAACTACAAATGTATGAATTGAGGTTAGCTTTCAGAAATTTTGAAGCTAGTAGCAATAAATTAATCACCACCGTTCTCTGCTGAAGCATTCTGCCCAGCGAGTCAAAAGCAATTTGTGACTATAGTCTACCCAGAAAGTCAAGATTAGCACTGCACGAGTCCCCGATCATGGGGATAGGGTAACATAAGAATTACTTTCGAACAGATGCGGCTAAGCGTTCAGATACGAACAATCGGGCTTGATCATAGGGAGATCAGTGAGGCAATATCTAACACGGTCGTTACAGGAAGTAGTGAGCTAGAATCCTAAGCTCGGTCGTGGGCAGGATGTGTACCGTTTATACGCTTCAGCAAAGACTACAATGGGATAGTGTTTTTCTAAAACCCGCTAGCAGAAAGGTCTATATGAACGTTAAATATGCAAACAACTGCGATTGATTTTCCGTACAGAAGATGCTTCTTCGTACCCTTCGCTTTTCTGGGACTCTACGCAAATTTTAAAGTCCTGTGCCAGTTGGTCCTGTCGGAAATCAATCTGACGGGAAGCAGAATAATCCACAACCTCAAAATGAAAATTCGACAGGATTTTCGAAACAAAGCAAAAAATAAATATAAGGCAGGATGCTAACATTTCGATTTTCTCCTATCAGTCGTTAACCGGAGCAGTTCATGCAAACTGCGCATAGCAACAACAACTGAATAAACCAGCCAAATAGCTTTGAACTTTTGTGCGCCAACAGTGCAATCACTTCCATGTCAAGGACTGCGTCAGCGGCTTCTGTGCACACAAACCTGGTCGATTACGTTGGGCTAGCAATGCTTCACTAATCGCTCACAGTGTTGGCTTATGAATATGTAACAATATCATGAACGATGCCACATGGTCAACCAGGTGACCAGTTGCTAAGATATTTGATGATCATTGAAGCTGGGGTCTTTGAGCTTGTTAAAGTCAGCAAGACTTTTTTTGACACTGTATATGATAATCGTTTACGAGTGAGTGCCGCCACACGCTGCTGCAAACACCGATCTGATCTGCCTCTGCAGACGTCATTGCAACTACAACTGAACTGATTTAGTAAGTGACAAATAAACTGGTCCGTTGAGTGCACATCACCGCTATGCTGAACCAACTCCCAAGTGCTTAACAGAATGCACAACTGGGAAGGCGCCCTATGGAGCAGATGTTAGTTTGTGACTAATATTGTGGGTCAGGTGATCACCCTTGAATTGGATCTACAGAAACATTCTCCTCTGGACGCTGCAGATTTCCACTTTTGGTTCTCTCTTCTTATTGTGGAGGTTCACGAACTGTTCTGGATACGCACTACCCACCGGCGTTTTTCTGATGAGTCCCTCATCTTCTGCCAATCAACCAGTAATACTTGTCATCCTGGTTGTGTGAAATAACGTCTTCATTGACCCATATTTATAAGCAATAGGTGTGCAACTGAAGGATTGCAAATATTGCTCGTTGCATGTTGGCTTTCAATAAACAGATCGTTGCAACGTTTCATCCTGACATCTAGAGACAAGAATGTCGACTTTCACTACATATGATACAGTAAGATTCAATTGGATGGAGTTCAACTCGTCATAATGAAAAATAAAATTTATATGACCGCCATAACTAGTGGTTCAAATGTTCTGATGCTCCACCGAGGTTAGTGGAAAAAATGTTTGCCACAACTGTGTGATACGGAGAAACCTAGCCAGTAAAGTTGAAATAATAATTAAAAAAGATTGTGAACTTAATAATGCAGTGGTCACCACGGTTACCTAATGAAAGCATAGCTGGCATTGTAGTATCGGCCCTGATAAGGATATGTACTACTGACGAGCTTTATCAAAAGCGAAACTTGAGTCTGGTGCTTCTTTTCGAAACCAACTGGCTGGAAAATCTATGGGGAAGCGCCAGCTGAGATCATTTGCGGGTGATGCTCAATCCGTATGGAAACCAAAGTCCCCTACCACTCATCAGTACAAAAAATTAACCAAAAGTTCATCCGACATCGTCCACAAAAGGAACTCGAATGACGCTCACTTTGCGGCATCCTTAATATGAGGAAAATCTTCTGAAACACGCAGAACTTCTATCCATCCGTTTTGAAAGTGCTGTGGTGAAAAAAATAACAGTTACGATTTGCAAACACTGTTTATGATTATCATCATCAAACGGTTTGAAGACTCAATCACTCCCACTAAGGTATTCTAGTAACGTGACGCAATAAAACAGTCCAATGTATGGTGAAATTTGAAACGATATGGTCAAGGCTCATGATCCACATAAACCCTCATTTCATATCCAGTTCATTGCCTTCATTGATTTCAGGCTGAAGGATGTTCCTAACAACTGGGCCAACGATTGAATTTAACAAGGCAGTTACTGTGCGTCTCTTACAAACGGTGCAGCACCCTGAGAATGACCCACAAATGAATATGGCTGAGCAGTTGGATTTGGTAAATCGGCTACCTGATATCTCAGGTCAGTGGCGTCGTGGTTACGGTGGTTGCACTGTAAGAATAATAATGGAATTAGTGTCCCCATTTTTACATGTACACGAATTACGAACAAACTGTGAGAAGAGTGTCACTCGAGTCTAGCATTCCATCAATGCAGACAAAAAGCAGGTTACGATATGTTAACACCTCGTTTGCCCACATCGGCCGCACACGTAAAATATGCAGGTTATATATGACAGATAATTAGGGACAGACAGACTATGCAGGAACACCAAGTCTTATGCCATCAACACCACGGCAAACCGATGGGTTGCTTCAACCACTTTTGTGCACATAGTGCCGACTAGTGGGCTCTGATCAACATATATTCGTTAAAGGCCAGTAGGTTCGGATGCTGATTGCATAACAATATTTTGAGTAGGCTAAGTGGGTCAACTGGGTGACCTGTTATTATGACGTGTCTAGCAATCGATGATGCGGAATTTCGCGCAACAAGCTCACCGATTTGAATGTTATGACAGCAATTGTTCAAGCTATTTCGGAACGGGTTCCTTCACTCGCATAGATTGTTGTCCATCTGTTCTGCCTACGCAAAGGTTAGTGCAATTGCAAGTGAACTGTTAGATGACGTCAGAAACGGAGTAACTAGACAAACTGCGTTCGAGGCTTTGAAGATCTGGTCCTCTGGTGTTTTGATCCAATCGTATTTGGGAGGCCGCATACGCGTGGATTAGGGCAAAATTCGGTTTGTGCCAGATGATCCGCCGTGAATTGCAAAAATAGAAATACATCCCTCTTTTGAACCATTCGATCTGGCACACCACATTTGTTCACCGTGCTCTGAGGATTTGTGAACAGTTCAAGGCGTTCATTTATCGCTAACGTTTTTCTAAGCATATCCTGTTCTGTCTTTAGTTCCTCAGGAGTACCAACAGGTCTGGACCTTTGAAATAGTGTCCTGATCAAACCACAGTTGTATGTTATCGGGGCAAAGCCGTAGAACCGAAGATACTGTCCGCCCATGTTGCCTTACAATGGGCCGATCGTTGTACCTTCCCACCCTCATGCCTGGTGATGAGCACAACTGAGAAAGCTAATCTGTCATTCAATTCATCCTCGCGGACCAGGGATAGGTTCGGGCAAGTAGGTGGAAGACAGGTGAAACGAGTAGGAATAATCAATGCTCATAAAAAATAGAATGTTATTAACGCATTTTCTGTACAATACGACCTTGACAATCTTACCTGGTTGTTGGCGTTGGATGATTGCCGAAAAGATATCGGTTATTACTGGACCCAACGGACTACTCATGGCCACTCCGTCTAGTTGTTTATAGACAAGTCCCTCGAAAGTAAACCTTATGTTTTCTGTACGTGTAGGATGATATCCCTAAGGTATACAAGTGGGACATCAATATCACTGACAATACACTTTCAAACCGGCGAACCCATTGCGCGAAATCCCGCATCATCGATTGCTAGACACGTCATAATAACAGGTCACCCAGTTGACCCACTTAGCCTACTCAAAATATTGTTATGCAATCAGCATCCGAACCTACTGGCCTTTAACGAATATATGTTGATCAGAGCCCACTAGTCGGCACTATGTGCACAAAAGTGGTTGAAGCAACCCATCGGTTTGCCGTGGTGTTGATGGCATAAGACTTGGTGTTCCTGCATAGTCTGTCTGTCCCTAATTATCTGTCATATATAACCTGCATATTTTACGTGTGCGGCCGATGTGGGCAAACGAGGTGTTAACATATCGTAACCTGCTTTTTGTCTGCATTGATGAAGTTGTTAAAGGGAAATCACGTTCTGCAGCGCTCCCGTTAAAAAGTAGTTCAACGAAAAGTCTAACTGAATGCGAAATCTGCGATCAGTTACGAATAGTCCTCAATCAGTAACGGTACATGTCCCTTAGATAACTGAGTAGAAAATCGACAGGACAACAAAATATCGCCTCAGCTCTATCACGTTTGGGTACTTGGTAATGGCCGCAGAAAAGTGAAACTAGAAGATGGATAAATACTGACTGCTGGGTTTCCAAACGAAAGTAACTGAGTTCGGGTGAATTTAAAAAGTCGCTTTCTTGTGTAACTGATTAAAGAGATATGAATGCTGATTGCCAAACGCTAACACTTTCCTTCGGCACATCGGCCGTCTATCACATTCAAGCTGACTAGGCCTGTCACAGAGTTTAAAAGGAATGAAGTACGCCCTCTTCAGTTCACACATGAAGGTTTGTTTTTATGAAACGGCGCTTCAACAGAATTGACAAGGTCAATAAGATACCTTGTCAGAAAACTGAGTTTTGGGGCACTAGTGTGATCATACGATCGTTCTTTTGGTTCTTCACTTACGAAACAAGATATGTAAACAACCTGATAAGATGGTTAAATGTACTAGAACAAAGTAAACCTGGTTGATAGCGTGTTACCGGATGACTCGTGAACCTCCGAAATAGGTTGACCGATATTTTTTGTTAACATTTTTGTATTTTTAGTTAGGAAACAGCCGTTAGAAACTAAAAAGTAATTGATCTGAAATGGCAAAACTGACTGTCAATGTTTATTGTTTGATCTGTATAATCTTAAGAGATGTTTGGTTGAGGTTATTTCCCGTCAAACTTCAAATTTCTTCATAAAATTCTTCTTTGTTCATTCAAATTTCAACACTATTTTTACTACACCTATTCGGATAGGTAAGGTGTGCCATATACTCTGTCTTCTGTCAATCGGCGTGCTGGGGAATCACGTGAATGCCATTTGTTCTTGGGTTTTGGAATTATGGATCAGGTTGTATGAAAACTCGAGACAAAGTTGGCTGCAAACAAAGTAGCAGAACAACAAAGGGTTTCAACTGAAATAGCTACATAACGCGAATTAGATGGTTAAGAATTGTAAATGATAACATCACTTTAGGCAGAAATAAAAACCGGAAAACGGAGCAAGGTGAAGAAGCCAGAGATCTGACCACTGATTCCAAAGGGTGAGTTTACCGGTATCTAGAATGCGACCAGAGCCAAGGCGACTTGAGTGTAAGCGAACCATGAAAGAAGGAAGATTTTACATGACTGTCGTGATGCATACAACTGTGGAAGAAAATCACGAAGTGAGCGGAAGGTTCTGCCTGAGAGCGAGTTATATGTAGGACGTATCTATATATATATAAGACGTTATATGTAAGACGTATACCTCATAATTCCAGTGTACTTCTACTAAAACACACAAGTCGTTGGTTGAGAATACCTCTTTGCTGGCAGCCGTCCCGCCAGACGAAATACTTCTTCTGTAAGGCTTCCTGTATTTGAATCACTAATTCCTTCAACTCACCTGCAGTATGTGTGTCCAGTCATTCACAAAGGATTTGAGCCTGATCAAAGGATACTATGGCTAAGTAGATACGTGTGATGACCCAGAAGAAAGTTACACAGAAAAGATCAAAAACTCGGTATAATAAAGTTTAACGGAAGAATGAGAATTTGTGTGAATACATGCACACAACTTATTGAAAC
Source organism: Paragonimus westermani (assembly GCA_008508345.1). Lineage (NCBI taxonomy): Eukaryota > Metazoa > Platyhelminthes > Trematoda > Plagiorchiida > Troglotrematidae > Paragonimus > Paragonimus westermani. The sequence goes on along the minus strand of QNGE01002489.1, from coordinate 48,394 downwards.
ACATTGCCATGTCCGTGGGCCTTTCTAGCTAGCAACTTCAGCGTTCACGCGAACTTCAGTTGGGAAAGCAACACACACCCACTTCACACCATGGAACGGTCATTGTCTTCATGCTGCGTGGCCACATTGTTGTACGACAATCACGCAGCTTCACCAAATTGTTGGTAGTGTGAACATGTAATGCCCATCACGGCGAAAGTTCGGCTAATACACAATAGGTGACCCACTAATCGCAGACTGGGCAACTTGATTACCGAACCAGCTGATCGTGTACATACAGTGTTCTGAAATGGGAGCTGACGAACGGCAGCCGTGGTCACGCAGTGACACCATCTGAACTGAACCAATGTGCAAAAATAACGAGAATGAAACACAGTGTCTGTCTGCACCTTCGTCTAGAACAGTTCATGTTTTTCAACCGTGGAGCAAAAAGAATACTCATAAGCAATATGAACTCATCCTTTTAGTCACAACCAGACGTCTCGTTGATGTAGTTTTCTAAGGCAACTGATGGTTTCTCTATCCCAGTTGATATGTGGTCCACAATATTAGAAGCTGAAAAGATACTGACATCTAATTATGCGAAACAATCCACATTCTCAACGTAAGAATAGAAATGCCCCACTCTTGAAGCAGCTTTTTGCACCTTGAGAGTGTGAAGCGCATTCTACGCGAACGACGCCGATCAATCACATTCACGCTCGATTTAGAAGGGCTAAACAAACAGCGCCATCCGAATACTCCACGTCAGTTAGCCAGCTCCAGGAAGAAGCCCAACAACAAACCCACTGGATTCCTCCAGCTCACATTTCGGAACGTCGCCATTACAACAGCGTACAATAAAGACAAGATCGAATACAAGACGAACGCCATTAGAAGTAATGAAAAAACCAAGACAGTTGACCAGCAAACAGTTCCTGTCTCCAGAGTGGGTATAGAGTAAATTCAATGGAAAAACACATTTCCCTGGAATTTCCACGCGAAGTAGGCAACTTCACGGAACGAGTAGCTGAATCGAAAGCAGCCTTTAAGTCCAAGATGGCTACGGCCGTTGGCTGTTTGTAAGAGTGCCAGTGATCCTATGTCCGTCGCAGGGTAAAAACGTAACCAACGTGCGTTCATTGGAATCAGAAGCCTTCTCGTTCTTCCGACATCTGACTGTCTCTGAATTCGGTGAGCCAAAAGAATAAGCCTAAAGAGATTAATCCCAAGATCATCTTCGTATCTGACGGAGGGCCCTATAGGATAAAATATAACTAGCCACTCCAGTCCCGTCCTATGTGTAGTCCAGTTAAAGTTAGATGAACTGTTTCATAAAATGTTCGACCAGCACTTCACTCGACATAACTCACTGGTGACAGCGGAGCCATCTTTTGGATAAATGTTCTCACACTAACTAGGCAGTCATCGTACCCAGGAAAGAGGAACATATTGTTCCTGGGTCAAAAAAGCCCGCTCCATCGTTTCCGATTGTGCGGCCAAGCAATGCTCATGGTTTATGTGCATGCTTTTAATCGGCTTTTTTTAAGTTACCGTCGATCTTCAACATATTCAGAGCTAGGTGAAATCGAGCAACACTTGTATTTAAAGCTCACTGATGTGACATAAATTCAGCTCCGTCGCAAGTATACAGCTTTCCGGAACACACTCCTTCATAGAAGTTTTCCATGAATGCCACGAATTCACCCACTACTAGTTAGATTCTCTTACCACACCCCAACCCACCTTTAAGATATACACTCACTACATTCGTAATATCAGTGCTTTCTCTGCAAGTAACCATCTTTTAGGTAGTGATCAGAACAGAACAAAAACAAACAGGTAAATGTCGACGTTACCTGTACCAAGAAGTGTAGCAAACTAGTCTTCGGATTGCACGAACGCACATCACGTAGTTTTAACAGACTTTCAAGTTTGAAAGCTGTCGCATCACCAAGACGATCACCCTGAAATGCAGGAAGAGCAGGAAAAAGGTTAGACAGACCACTGTTCTGGAGGGACCATAGTCCTCTGGCCTCATGGAGTTCCTCTAGGAGTTTGAGATTCTAGTAGAATCTTCTCGCAAATCTTGCCACGAACCACGGTGGTCACCCAAACTTGGTCCAATTCGTACACTGAGGTCAGTGTGGTTATAATCACAGTTTTGCCTTTAGAAATCTTGGGCACATTCTGCGTGAAACAGTTAATCTGTCAATTCCGCTATACTTTTAGGTTCTGTTACAAGGCCACTATCAGTACCGTACCAGGTCTACATGGGAAAGATGCTATTTTCGTTGCCGTATCACATTTTAAATCACAAAATAAGGGCGGGTTGAAGAAAACTGCTGAACCTTGATCTAATAAATTGTCTGTAACTTATCTGTCCAAAATACTGCTTCTACTACTGGCCTGACGACTCATCGGTGACCTTGAAAAAAAGCTGTGCAAAACTGACCATGCTCAACTTCGATTACATTCACTCAGTACTATTTGGTACGGTAATGTGATCTCGACAGCGCAACACTAGGATTTCTGTTCATGCCATCCATCACTGGGATCATAAAGTGGAGTAGTTTTGTATAATGAACAGAGTTAACATAAGCAAAACACCAAAGAAGACACTTTCAAGGCCAAACCCTTTGCAAACCATTAAAATACCCCCCTTAGTAGTGTGCTGTCTAACATTGGCGCATGAGATGACTTTTTTAATGGACTACTTTGGTTGAACACGATTGTGACATATCTAGAGAAGCAGACAAACACACACGACGTCGCTTTCGTCACCAATCGGTTAAAACTCACGAAATTGAACAAATTTGCGTCTTTAACCGGCCTACTCTGCGCACACTAGTTACAGTATGTTTGCTCAGCGGTGTTATGTTGCAAGCAACAGTTGCTCGATTTTGCGGCAAATACTTAAACAGTATGGTCACGTTTTTTGTTATTCGGTCAACTGTTTGCGAACAGTAACAGACTTATACTTGTGTGTTTACTTGCTCGCCATCAGTGACAAATTGTGTGCGTACCCACCAATTGAACTTGAAAAAAACCATTTTTGTTCACAGTCTTGCATTATCTGACCTATAGAAAAGAGCTGCTAAAGATATAATCACGTACTGGCTGATATAATATTTGTGGTGCATTCAGTTTTCTCACTTGTACAAAATATTATAGAAGCCGAGCTATGCACACGATTTCAAAATTAAGGACCATCTTTTTGTCCGTTTTTCTGCAACACACGACAACTTTACAACCATCGATTTCTGTGTAAGTTAGCAATCTAAGAATACAAACTGAGGAATCGTCTTACCTTGTTTAAAACGTTTCCAATTTCCAGGATTGTTCGAAGTAGCCGACGGAGTTTGTTTGAAGTTATTAAACCTGAAAATCGTGAGTTTAACGAACTTATCAAAGTAACTTCAATGGAGAAAGTCAGTACTGCCTTCGGTCATTATCTTATCCCAATTCACAGGTAAAACGTTCGTGGTGGAGGGGAGAGTTTCAGAATTTGATCACTAGTTATGTATGTTCTACTAAAAACACCTGAGTTTCATTTACATACACAGTTGAGGTACAAGCATTTTGCTTTCCAACAAACAAACGGAAACAAATACATGTGCACTTAAGTGAGCTGAGTATGTTCATAATCTATCATACGTGATTCATTTGTGCATATATACCCGCATTTACGTTCATCACTGTTCCCGCAAAATCATGTGACACCATTCGATCAATTCCTCATCTGCTACTGAAAACTGTTTATATTTTTCTAGTACAGCTTTATTTTCTTCATACTACACTATTTTACTTCCCAGTTATCTTTCTACTATTTCAGGTATACTGAGAGGTAAACTTATCAGTTTTGATGAGTTTTTCGAGCATACTGGTTGGCTGATAAACGCTTCACTGTACGGCTTTGGGTAAAATCTTCAGTAGATGGAGTGTTTTGTAAGCTCTACTTCGTAGCGTCGAGTGAGGGTTCAATGAGCAGGCTCAAGAGGTGAGAACAAGAACAAGGAATAAGAATTTGAACACGTAGGGTCCGGGCAGAAAATCGCAACATATGAGTGGTCTTCGGTGATCCCACTAATCGCTGGCTCATCCTTCAGAGAAGTGATATTAATGATAGATCAGTTGAAGCAGCATTCTAGTTTAAACACGGTTTACGGATTTGTTGTTTCACATTTTCTTGTCGATTGCCACACGACTGTGCAACCGGATACGAAATCTGGAATCCAGACCAATAGGGATACCCACATGGCAAGCCTATCAGCCTATTCACGTTCGTGAACGACCTCAGCATACTGCTGTGAACAGATCCAGACTAGGTTACCCGAGGATACATGTGCATTTCAAATGAAGTCACTCGGCTCGGTTGTCCCAGTGTTTTTACTACCACGGTCCACGACCAGTAAAACCTGACTGTTGAAAAACGTCGACGTGAACGTCTCAGGGCTCGGTAAGAAGTGGTGAAATGAGAACCAGTGTGCGTTAGTGAGTGCGAATGGACAGGGTTAAAATACGATATCTCCCTAAAGGGTTGCTCTATCACGATGACATTTCTTAATAAATTAAAAGTAACAGGAAGCTGAACTTAGGAAGCGGAACTACAAAGTAACGGATGACTGAGTGAAACCAATCACTTTCCCTACTGAGTCTGTGATCGTTCTTGCTGTGGTTTTAGCGTTGCCGCACCATTTGTGGACTCTCACATAAAGCTTTATGGCGTAAGATACTTCTTACATGCACCAGTTTGTTCCACTGAGACTTCGGCATATCTCGAAGCTTATAATTTGCGGTACTTGTTGGAGTACGGGTTATTGGGCTCTTCCTACTTGGACAACACTGTAACAGATAACACCTCTATTCGTATAACCACTCACCGCCTGGGGCATTCCAACCTTCAAATGCTGCGACGGAAGGTTATAGCAACGCTGTGACAACTGGGAGTATCTGAATAAGTATACTTCTCATTAGGACGGAGACTATTGCGTACCGGGCTAACAATTCGACAAAAACCAGAAAAACAGTAAGCTGAGTGGCATTAAGTGATCTTCATTTATTAGAACAAATATACCCTATTTTGTAGAGAAACAACAATCTTTACCACTGATATTGAACGAATAGTGTCCCGTTTTTCGACCGACCAGTAAGTTGTTAATTTTCACGATCTTCCTCCGAGCAGTTTGTGTGATTAAATGTGACAAACGTTCGAACAACCAGCTTTGATCACTACTTCTTACGAACAAATTCGATATAGCAACTGATCACCGTTTTTGATTCACTGAAGCTTCTCGACCACAATTCCGTCTGTAGCAGCATGTGTCTCAACTTTCTTCTATCAAGGAGCCGTTCCAGTCCAATCTTATTATAGAAACAATCCCTAAGTTTCATTTTAAGAGTAAACTGCCCTGGTTAGAGGTATGTGGGACGGAAATTGAATTAGCGTGTGCATATTTGATCAATCTATTGTATTCGTGAAAAGGCTAATTACATTACTTTGGACGAATTCCACCACTCGGTTACAAATCATGCATCTGGTATACATTTACGTTCAACTTTCCATCCACATGTTTACAACCAAGTTCACCTCGAAACTTGAAAAAAACTGACTGGAAACGGTTGCCAACAGTCGTGACTGGTAGAAAATTAACGAGGAAGATGCACCAACAAGGAATAGTGCATAAAAGTGGATGAATTTGTTTAGAGACTGAGGACCGGAGGTGCCTACCGCAGCAGGTAGTCCACAACGTTAATTGAAAAATTTGCAGTTTTAATCCAGTCAGTGTTAGAAGATGAATAACCGGCACTAGTGCAAGCGATAGTCAAACTTCTGGACAGCCCACACAACTTGATGGATCGCTTAAGTTTATGATGCCCTGTCTCCCTGGATAAGAAAACTTCACTAAGTCTGTGGAAGGAGTAAACGTGCTGTGATTTAGTTCAACTGGGCCTATATGTATCCTTCCGGCATCTTTCTTAATGGACAGCTCCGGAGGTTAGTTTGATCAAGCAATAGGATTCCCGGAAATGTCCAAACAAAAGTTATCGACTCAATGAAATCAATTAATCACCTGTGGTACTGAATGGATTGTCCCAAGTTTCCCGACCAATATTCACATACGCGTGAAGTTGTCACATTAGATGAATTTCTCTTGGAACCATTTATGATAGCCGAGTTTTGTTAGGAACGTATCTCAAGACAGATGGATCTAGTGGTAGTAACAAAATAAGTTACACATTGCATCGTTCAATTCTGCATTATCGGACCAGTTTGTCAACATCTCCGTCGAAGGTTTCTGAATGTGGTCGTCCAAACGTAAGCTGAAGCCACTATCAGATTTACAGTGCTTTCCTGAATCTGGTCACATTTTTATTCTGAAATTATGATAAAATCGCATCGAAAAGTTTGCTTGTGGTCGAGTCATGAGCTTCGCCAATTCCTCTTTGACTGTTTCTGTCGGATGATTCAGTGTAAGCTGTGTCATTCTTCAAGTCATTCAGATAAATTTTTGAGGGTCATGCGTTAGGATGGTAAAAATTTATTATAATCAAAGCGTGTTTTTTGAGGTGCTTTCGAAATTTTCAATACCCTGTTTTAAGGCCAAAACACCATATTGTAGTAATAACTAGACCTTTGAAAATACAACAGCCGGGCAGGTTGTGTACTTTCAAACAACACTTAAAAGTACGGCCCCGTCAACTTCTCTTAATCATGGCTGTGTTTGACTGAGCTGTCGCACTATACGTTTCACATGCACTAAGACTTCGTGTAAATTCAACTCAAAGCAATGGTGGTAGATTCCACATTGAATTTGACGAGGGAAGTCACCAAGTTTATTTTGCACGATGTACCTGATGACAGTTAAAGCGAATCCCGTAGGCAATTATTAGCTCATAAAAATGCTTAATAATAGGTCACTGAATTATATTACGCGCAAAGGGAACAATATTGTTCGATCAGAGTGCTTGGTTCAACACACATTCTCCATTTCTCAACAGACTCAAATGAATGAATGTTTCACTTTCCCCACTGTGAGCAGTGTTCTGGCAATTGTCCCAAATATCTTTTACAATAGTTTTAACCAAACGGATGTCTGAAATATTTGGGTATTACAGTAGGCTTCAACCCGTAGCGGTCACTTCGTTTTAACAGTGAGAAGACCCACGTTTGAGACACCTTCCGTTCGATACTATCTTGCTCCACGTTTTTGTGCGTGTGTGAATGAGTAATCCCCCAATAATAGTATTAAGCCCCGCTGGTTTCCTGCTAATCCGATCAAAGTTTTAACTGTTTACCACTCGTTTAGTAGTAGTGACATATCTGGTTGCAAGTTAATCCAGTTTAGTGTTTTCAGCAGTCTAAAGTGTGTAAATTTATTGCTTCCAACATGTTCTATTTTAACCATCTTTCCCACTTCGACCATTTCAAGCAAATATCCATATTTTCAACTTTAATAGATCAATTCAGCTCAGGCAAGTGTCACCGGTTCTTTTTTTATCATTTATTCAACATGGCTTTTTATCCCTCCCTAGTTTCTGATAAAAAGGATTGACCATGAAATTGATTGAACGTCCTAATGTTTTGTTTCCAAAGGTATGATAAAGTGACTATTGATTTCCCATCTCCTGAGATGCACGAAGTCATTCCTTTGTTTGACGTGAGTCACACCACTACCGGGACAAAGACAGATTGGGAATACTTGAACGCAAGAACTAAACAATGAGGTTCAGGCATCAGTTAAAAGAGAATAAAAGAAGTTGAGTAGCAGCTCGGACCGTTGTTATGACGCATAAACAATTGCTTTTAAACACAATGTCAAGGAAAGATATAAATGCACCAAGCACATGAATCTTAGAACCGTATACCATTACTTCCTCAGAGACAAACTGATAACATTAACTCAGGTAGCACATCCGGATACTTCAGGCTGACAAGCCTAGATCAACAGTCAGAATTTCGAACAGAAAATAAGATTTAAAAATTGTTGATGTGTAATCGGGGATTTGGTTTATTTTCAAGTTGATTATCACTCACATTTGATCACAGTGTTCGCACTCAGATAGACTTTCCAGTCAGCCTCTTTCGAAAAGAAGCACTAGACTCGAGTTTCGCTCTCATTAGAGCTCGTCAGTAGTGCATATCCTTGCCACGATCGGGATTTGAACTCCGGACATTCCAACCATGAGGCAACCGTGTTAACCACTGCGCCATTGACCTCACATTAGGCACGACCGAATTATCAAATCTGAACGCTCAATCACTCTCGCTTGTGAGCAATGATCAGGTTGCCCGATCGTCTCGAGAGGAGACACAGTAACTGTCCTGTGTCCTGTTAACTCCAATCGATAACCCTGCGATTGGGACTTCCGAGACAGGTCGAGATCACTGAACTCATTAAACCTGCAAGGCGATATTTTAGATTATTGATGAGTAGTCGAGAATTTGGTTTATTTTCAAGTTAGCCACCACTCCCCGGATACTCATCAGTAATCTAAAATATCGCCTTGCAGGTTTAATGAGTTCAGTGATCTCGACCTGTCTCGGAAGTCCCAATCGCAGGGTTATCGATTGGAGTTAACAGGACACAGGACAGTTACTGTGTCTCCTCTCGAGACGATCGGGCAACCTGATCATTGCTCACAAGCGAGAGTGATTGAGCGTTCAGATTTGATAATTCGGTCGTGCCTAATGTGAGGTCAATGGCGCAGTGGTTAACACGGTTGCCTCATGATTGGAATGTCCGGAGTTCAAATCCCGGCCGTGGCAAGGATATGCACTACTGACGAGCTCTAATGAGATCGAAACTCGAGTCTAGTGCTTCTTTTCGAAAGAGGCTGGCTGGAAAGTCTATCTGAGTGCGAACATTGCGATCAAATGTGAGTGATGACCAACTTGAAAATATAAAAATTGTGTGTACATGAATAATATCATGGTAGTAAAATGTGAAGTAGAGGATCACATGCGGCGTATGTTGCGCTCCGAACAGTTATAACGCGATGTTAAGTACTCGGTTAACAAAAGGTTGAAGTGGATATCTCGCCTTTCTTGATTGGACACTTTTCGTTGGTGACATAGTTCAATCAACCGCGGAAACATATGGACAAACTAGTATCAGAAGTTTATCAGCCTGTTCAAATATACTGTGAAGATAAATTTAAAACAACAACATTTCGTAAGATACCTGCACCAGATAATCCTCAGTCTGAATACATTTTAACCGTTGATAACATTCAAAAAATGCCGTATAGTTCGATACAGTAGGCAAGGAGTACTTCAATCCCTGTAACACAAGCTGTACAACGACCAGTAGAGCCACAATAAAAGTTTTCTCCTAATCACTTTTTGAGGCAGAAAACATCGAATACACCGCAACAAGATGGTTGAATTGTGTGTTACAATGCATTCTTCATCCACCCGTAGGTTTTGTTAATTATATCACAACTGGGGACCAAATCCTCCAACAAGGGAGGTGTTATCATTCTAAGTCCAGGCAGATTTCCTATACCAATTGACTTGGAGGTGTTCAGCCACATCGGTGGATCGGTAGGTCAAAATGGCAGATGCGTCAGTAAATACTCGCATCTGACCTCGAAAGAGTTTTAATGAGGATATAAGAAGGACCGTCCGTTTATTGAACTTTTCCATTAATATACTATCCATAACACTACAGTGGAATGCCCGACATAGCTTATCTGATACACACTATTCATGAACTTCAACGAAGTCGGAGTTGGAGAATGGTGCTCCTAGTCGAAGGGAGATGCCAGGGAGGTCTTTGAGGATAGGCAAGCCGTGATCACTTGTGAGTGATGTTCGCGTTGCGGAAACTCACATCCCCTAATAGTTACCATTAGTAATGGGAATTGGTGCAAGACTGGTTTAGTGAAGCTGTCCATAAGTTTGACCACAGTACTAGGGACGCTTACCTTTGGCGGTCACGAGCAGCTTGTCCATAGCCGGTCCTATCCAGTTCACTGTAGTCAGGAATTCTTCATGTAGCAACATATGGTCCACTTTCTGCGCGTAACTGTGCAGGGTGTGATAAGAAATGAGGCGGTCATTTGTGCACGTTTCACACTTAACCAAAACTACCATAGTTAAAACACACAAGTTCCTCACAGGTCCCAGCTGTCTACACTAACCCAAAGGGTGATTGTGCCAAGAACACTTAGCTGATTGCCGCTGTGTTTTTGGTTATCGGATGCACCACCTCATAAAATCTGCAGATATTCCGTTTACAGAAAAGAATTAACAGAAGTGAGAAGGGAGAAGGAAGAGTGAAAGAGTAAACAGAAGAAAGAACTTGATTCAAATGAAGACCATTAAATGGGTTGCAGCTGTCATTACTGACTATTCGTCCATTTGATATCGAATTAAAAGTTGAAGCAAGTAGATTCCAGGAACATGGGTTAGAAGAATCACGAAGAGTAAACACCAATTTTGCAAATATCAGACATCAACCAGTATCACAATGTCACAAACGAAATGACCTTGCCAGTTAATCTTACCCGCCGTACCATCTCCACAACATTGGGCTACGGGTCAGTCTACTTGTATACTGTTAAAACACCCCAAATTTCATTGAAAAATCGGAGATCCTTGCATTCTGTTCAACATGTGTGCAGTTTACCCACATACTCGACAGTTATCGTAGTTGATTTCATAACGTGAGCAATTTCTATAAAAGAATATTATTGCGTCTTGCATTCCAATTGTTTAGTTACTCGATATTCCCTATCCTTTAGCGCATACAGTTACCAAATGTGCACCATATACGCAGCTGCGTCCATTCCGAATTGTCACTCGGAGATATTTTAAGCGGGTTTTTTCAGAATTGCTCGTTTGGGCTAAAGTTGTTTATGCTGGTGAAATGGATGTGTATGTCCCAGTGATATCAAAATGATTCGTGTAAAATGTAGTGAAGAGAGTTCACAGGGGGTGAAGAAAACATGCTGAACTTCTGAGAGTCAGCCAAGGAAGCACAACTTTTTTATTTCATTATAGTAGCTCTCTAAATACATCGAAAAGAAGTGGTGATTTTTGGTAAAATTAAGGGCCTCCGCAACATTTTGAAAGTTGATCGAAGCTAGCCTTTTGGAAATTCTATTGCAGCGTCTTTCCCTAATAGAAAGTAAGTGATCCTCATCCTCCAAAACTATTCTCATTCTGAGGAAGAGTTTCACTTTTGTCCGCTGATACATCACAGTGCCACCATCCTTTGCCAGATAGCGGAAGTAACAACTATCCACCGGCATGGCTCTCTCTCACTAACTCTTTGTGTGTTATGAAGACATTCGACTTTCTGTCGAGTTTGTCTCAATCGCGCGATGACCGATATCAATATCGTATAGTGTCGAGATCATTCGGTTGAGAAATAAACTTTTATCGAAGTTCATAGCAGTGGATATGAATGTCGCAGTTTATAATTTGTTCGCCAAACGTACTACTCCGCTTCGCGTGATATTACAAACAACAATACGACACAAAATACAACCAAAATCAATCATGTTCAATTGTGTTGATTATTCTGGCGCAGACATATAAACAAAACACTTCAAAATGGGGGAAAGTCTTGCTGGTGGGGTAATCGAGTTAACAGAACGATTATTGTGTTTGCTTCCAACGGGATCGGGCAATTTGAGTAGTACTGAAATGCGAATGTGGTGCAACGTTCACATATGATAATTCAGTCGTGTCTAAAATGAGGTCATCGAAGCAGTGGTCAAAATTTTTGCCTCAACACAGCGTGACCGAAGTTCTAGTCCAGACCGTTGTAAGGATAGGCACTATTGACAATCTCCAGCGAGAGCGGAGCTTGAGCGTGGTGCCTCTTTTCGAATGAGAGTGACGTGTCAATTCCTAGTTATCGCTTAACGTTGCTTCCGAAGGAAGGTCAATTTTAACCCGTAACATTTTTAGATTACCGAATATCATCAAATCACTGCCAGTTTATTTTTACCACATTAGAATCAAGGAGATATAAGGTGGAAAATTCACGACGAAAACTCATAGACATCACAATTGTTCGATGCCTTACATGAATCACAGTCTGCAAACAGTTAAGGAACCGAACTATCTGTTAAATTCTGCAGCGCTTCACTGTAATGCTTTGAAACTTCAGAGAGCTTGAAGTTTTACACAACATTGAACGCTGAGTACACTGTTCTCTTTCTGTCTTTCCAACTGAAACTTTTGTTGCTTCCTCTTGTTAAAGTTAGAAATTCTGTGGTAGTGGCCCGTAAAATATTTTTGCATTTAAATTCTCCAATACTCTTTCCGAGTATCCTTCTACAAACTTCTAAATGCTTTACATTAATGACTTTCTAAAACTACACTTATAGCTGTAAGCAGACTGAAAGAAAATCGCCTTGATTACGAGCTGTCAGTTATTGTTCCACTGTCCTTTTTCATTCAGTTTAAACTTACTTCTGACCTTTTGATTACAAGACTGACTTCGAACGAATCAGTAAACCAGGCGCTACTCACGTTAATTAACTATCATTAGGATATCGCCAACTATGTATCCACCGATGACAAACCGTAATTCATTGGGGAGAGGGATAGATTTCTACACTTATAAACGGTTTTCGGAAATCCACCTATCATTCCGTTCGTAGGCAACCACTAGCAGTGAAAACTGTAGAAGAACGTGAACTAGAGATTATTCATACTCTTGTATGAACACAAGAGGTATGCTTAAGCACTGTTTCACTACAGATTGTAACTGTGCTTCTGAATTTGCGTTGTTCAATTGATGTATTGGAAATAATCTCACTTGTGGAGAAGCTGTCAGGCGACCATACAGCGATTGATTGTCATTAGTGGGTATGGACGATTATGCCACCGAAAGAATGAACACCACAGGTAGGATACCGCATCCACATCAAGAGTCGACTTAGATGGAACGGAAGAAGTGACAATACTGAATTAAGAACGGTCGGAAATAGTGGTTTTACGGCAGAGTACAGCTGTACATTATATAAGGCATTCAACGGGAAGCTGTGTTTGTTCGACTTTGTTTGATGAGGTTTTTCCGCATACATGCACGTATATTTGGATGGAAAGAAACTTCTGACATCCGGTTACGTAAAACCCCCAGCGTCGATCACTGTACTCCGTGCGCAAATTATTCAGCATGCCGAACATGTGGTTTCACAAAATTATATTGGATTTCTGTTCTTTCAACTCACTTGGGAATATGAACCAGGTTAACTAGAAACTGCTCGGCTGGATCCAATTGTGCGAAATTCCCGTCAAACTGTGCGAGCAGCGTTTGTTCGTGTTCGCTGGGTAGTAGCTTGACAAGACATTTGAGTCGTTCACATCCAAGAGGCGCACCATCTCTGCGTTCGATCAATTCGAGCACGTTAACCGCTGAAGAACGAAATTGTCTCAGGAAAATGTTGACGTTCAGACATCGTTTGTTGTCGAGTACCGTTGACTAAAATGAAGACAGGTGACCAACCCAACATGCAAAGTATGGAAGACAGCTGGTGCAAAAAGTGGCCTATACTGCTTCCTGATTAGTATCGTTGGAAATGTCGTTTGCACTGACAAAGCCTGAAACAGTGAGGGACTTAATTACAAACGAGAGAAATCCAAATCAGGTTCCAAAATTCTAGGGATGACGATTACTGTGATCTGCCCATAGTAAGAGCTAAATACTCGATGAACGCAACTAAGTGCATACATTCATTTGAGTTAAATATTCTGCGGACTAATGCACCACCTAACGGCTAGACGTCTTCTATTGCATCAGCTTTGAGAGTGAGTCCCATGAGAGAGTAAAACCACCCACAAAACGCGTGAGGGTTTGGACAATTTGCTGCATGTTCTATTATGGCACATAATATGGTCTGACAACGGTTAATTCCGCGTGCAACGATTTTGTCAAAAGCGTAAACTCATTTGTGGAATCACTATCAAAACAAACTGGAAGAACAAGGTACGAAGCGCTGCTAGTTCTTCCTTCCAATTTTCATTAGTGACATTTCAGGCAAATCACCGTTCGCACGCATAGTTGTTTACTGCACAGAAGTTTCCACGAAATTACAAACAAACAAGACCGTTTTCAAAATAACCCAGCACCGTGGCAAAAATATCAATGTCCAACCTCAAAATGTCTTTGCTGAGAAGGATTCCGTCGACCATGCGATGTAGACCTTTCTCGCAGATTCATAGTAGGCAGCAAACTACATGCATTATTGTAATTCACTTCTCCGGGACTAGCAACAAGTAAGTCGCACGAAGAAGATCGATTTCCGTTACACGTATCGTCATGGCCATTAGCGTCACAGTGAATATCTGTCGACTCATCGGTTACTCTTTTATTCTTGGAATGTACTTCGTCCGAACCGTTTCTAACATGCCGTCCAAATAGTCGCTCCAATTGTTTAAAATCAACTTTCAACTCCTGTTCTCCCAGTGGATTAGTCTCACCTTCAGTGTGGCAGGACCATACAGAACTGTCGTTCACAGAGGCTATTTTGGTCCATCTAAACGGTTTCAAACGACAGTTGGCCAGTGAATGAAGGTTTTCTGAACTTTCTAAATTATGAATTGCAGGTGCAGCAGGGTAAGAAGTAAGACTTAGAGAGGTGCACGACCCAGCAGGTAAGGTAGAGCGTGAAAACGACATACTGGAGGATTGTTGCTTGGCTAACCACGACAAAGTTGTAGTTACTTGTGTTATAGGCGGTGGGAGTGGTATTGATCTCTTGCTGGCTGCAGATGGTGACGGAGGAAACGGTGATGGATCTAGCAAAATTGTCGGTAGTGGAGAGAGCAAAATCGGATTTTCTGTCTGGGTACCAGCCTCACAGTAACACTTACAGTGTAGGTTAACTGATTCTTTCCTAGAGAAACAATCTGTGAGCGAAAGACGCTGGGAAATCTCCGAAAGAATCCTTTGGTTTTTGTGAAGGGATAAGTCAATGAACGAGTTGGATTGGTGTCTCCATTGCAGAAGTGCAGGTCGCTGTGAAGTCCGCTCAGATAAGTCTGGCGTGCTGGAATTAACACAGGCACACAGATCCGCTATTCGGTCAGCGTTTCCGCCAGGAGTGAGTGGGCAAACAGTTGTGTGAATGCACCTAACAAGTTCCTGCCATATGCGATGTTTGTTGAAGACATCATCGTGGTCGTTGGTCTGCGTTCCCAAGTGCTGCCGTTTGAATTCTTCATTCTTCCTCGAACTGTGTATAACCAGTTTTAATAGATGAATTAGCAGCAACCTGAAATAGAATTCCGTAGATGGCTCCCGGTGTACCTGAATCAGTAAAATACAACAGAAAGAGTAAGTTGTGCAGGTATGTGCAATTAATCTAGTACGATATTTTCCATATATTTGGCAGCAACAAAAACGTCCAGAACGATGGGTACGCCAAAGGTATACAAGAATAACTCCCTGGATGGTGGATATTCTGGACGTCATCAGAAACGTGCTACCCTTACGTTATCTGAAAGACTCTTTTGAACCAGCCACGGTCTTAGAGCGCGTTTCCGTGAGTACACAAATAATGTACCTAATAGACGTTGATTCCATCTTTACTGATGTTTTCCTCAATGAAACAGCAGAACTGTGATTCCGTCTCCAATTAGAACTACAATATATGCGTTCTGGTTGAATACCGCAAAGGTCCTATTTTGCTGTGTACTGATCTGATTCGAATTATCTTCACGGGACTTGAGTACAAACAGATTAACAGTGGGGTCATACATAGATTATTAAGCCTAAAGCAAGGGAACGAATAAGATACATGTGGAAGACATTAGTGCCAACACTTTATTATTCAGAAGATATGTTGAGTGTATCTTGATTTTTGCTGATATTGATAAGGACGATTTATTTTTAACCAGCCCTACCGCGACCAATTCTCATAATGTAAAACTGAAGCGTAAAATAGTTCAGGCGTGTTTTAGGTGTGTGCATTTCTGAGTATTCAGATGGCATGTTACAACGTTCACTTCCTCACAAAACTACATGAAGTGGTGATTGTCTGCAGTTCTTCTGTTTGCTCGAACTGTGTAAAAATCTTTTTCAGCCAATACCCTGTTTCACAGAACCCGGTGTGTTTGCACCCTCGGTAGGCCACAGAGGGAAATGAGATACTGCGAAAAAAATTACCGGCAAAACGCTCCTCATAGAAATTCGTTTGGATTCATTACACGGTGACCACTTCAAACTATTTAAAGAATGAATATTTCCTGTTTTGAACTTCAAATGGAGCCATCCGGTAGACGACTGTACGCAAAACTAAGGCGTACCTTAACTTGTAGGTACGTGACTGCACAGCCGCACCTATTAAAAACCATCACAGAACTAGTCTCCAGTAAACACGGACAAAATTCGTCTCCCATGCTGCATACCACTCCAGTCGCAGCTGCACTCACGTTTATGTGAGAATAAGAGATCGATATCTATCACGGCGAGTGGCCGGACACATGTTGAAGTGGCCGAAACAACTGATGGCGTACTATCCTCCATGTGGTAAATCGGCTTCTCGGAACCCAACATCATTGACTGATAAACATGTCATGAAAACAGGTCAGCAGCTTAACCCGGTTAGCAAAGCAGTGCTTATCTGAATTTAGCAGCCGACGTTGTGTGCTGAAGCAGCCCACGGTGAGTGGCGGAACCCGTTCCGAAATGGTTTAAACGACTGATGTCACAACACTCAAACCTGTGAACCCGTTGCGCGAAATTCCGCATCATCGATTGCTAGACACGTCATGATAACAGGTCATCCATTTGACCCACTTAGCCCACTCAAAATATTGCTACAGGCCTTCATTGAATGTGTGTTGGATTACTAGTGACTGTCTGTTGACCAGAGCTCACTAACCGGCACTATGTGCACAAAAGTGGTTGTAGCAACCCATCGGGCTGCCGTGGTGTTTTTGACATAATGCCTGATGTGAATGTATTTGTACGTAGCCTGTCTACTCTTATATGTTTATCGTATATAGTCTGCATATTTTCAGTGTACTACTGATGAGTGTAAACAAGATGTTAACATACCCCAGCATACGTCTTCCTTCTGCATCCTCAGGTTATTTACTATCACCCGACTTCATCATGTGCATTAGTATGCGCAGTAGATGCTCACGTGTGTCTGAATCGTGATAACTAACAAAACTCTAGTGTTTCTGTGTCAGTTTGTAAAACAAACGGATAGCACGTATGCTGTTATACAGCTAATCATCACACTTGTTACCTGATGGGAACTGAGGTCTAAGGCTTATTGTTCCCGCTTTCGTCGAATTGAATCAACGTCAGTAACCGTTAGTGAGCTTCAAACCACTTAACTACAATAACATTGATGACTAGGCATTCAGCCGCGGAGCTGTACACGGAATATCCTGTTCCCATCTGGGAGACTTGGCAGTAACTGGCTAGCGAATAATCATCCAAAAATCACTCTGATGTAAGTGCTGGTCTGTTTAAAAACACAAAACGAAGGTGGTGTGGACTATATTCGGCCACACTGAAGAAAAAGAAGAGGTGGGGTGATTCCCAACTACAATGCACACACACAATTCGATGACATTTCAAATTCCTTCTCATGCGACGTAGATCCGTTTCAGTCATTGATAGGTCGGATTGAGCACGATCTGTCCAATCATGAGTAAACAGCTCAGTTCAGACTCACTTCTGCTCTCATTCATAGAGGTGGGGCCCACGAATATATTCATCAAATACGATACATAGGCTAAGCATAATAAATTTACGGCAAAAGATTTGAACAGCATAGCCAGAAACAAATTTTTTGTCAGTGCATTTCTCGAGCAAACTTCGCCGCAACCCATCAGGTACATACTGAAGTCTGTAGGTTTGTATGGTAAAGTTCGATGGACATTGTGAAACCAAACAGAAGCTACAATTACAGACACATACACACACAAATCAGCATCAGCTACCAGGGCTCAGTAAACATTGTTAGTGAAAGTGAACAATGATTTAACAAGCGAGTGCAAGCATTACTGGAACACCTTGTTGATCAGCCAACGTTAAAATAATTTGTACCTAAGGAACCACAAGGTCCACACGAATGATGCACCTTTGAGGCTTATGTTGTCAGCGGCTAATCCACCCCAGTTTGGACTGTAGCAACATAAGTTCTACTCAGTTCAAAAGATGTTCCTCTAATGCAGAAGATGGGTATAATTTGTTATTATAACGACCCACTTTACACGAACATAGGATTGTCTACTCCGAAGTCAGAAAGCGTGCTATCTGAGGAACCCACTTCTCTGGGTGCGAGCACACTTGCTCACCAGCCCCAGATTGCCCTGATAATTGATTCGCAATGATTTGTGTGTATTTGTTGTTTTAATTGTTCCCCGACCTTTTCTGCTATCTTGGTCCGGTGACCAGACTTGTGTGCTGTTTTGATCCGGCCGGTTATGCTGACTAGACTATCGGTCCTTGAAGGTTCAAACACGTCACAGTAGCCTCAGGAGAGCATCCAGACTAAGGGCAGATGCGCTCGCTGTGGATAATACCGGTGTGGTGTGGTTTGGTTCGGCTTGATGTTTGTTCTTTCCTGGTCAGCTTTTGTTATGAATTTTGTGTCTGTAGTATTATTTTTTCTTAATGTGCGCTGAGTTTTTATGTACATGGCCCTCGGATTCGCGCGTAGATAGGGCAAATTAGTCCCTGTTTGTGGACAATGTTATTGCGAATGTGCTGTTGTTCATGCTTGCAAGAATCCTCCTGAACCGGCTGGATGCGAGCGCTTTGGAGGCCAATGTTCCTAAGGAGCAGTGTGGATTCCGGGCGAGTCGCACTACGATCAACTTGGCGTTTTCTGCTCGACAGCTTCAGAAGTATCGACAACACAACTAGCCCCTGTATGCTATCTTTGGGGACTCCACCAAGACCTCCGACTCCGTGAGCCGTGAGGCGTTGTGGACGGTGCTCGGTAAGTTTGGATGTCCACGTAAGCTCGTCAGTTTGATTAGAATGTTGTGTATGCATAAGGGCAAAAGTACGATCGTATGAATCAACCTGAGATGACTTTGCTATTGTCACTGGCGTGAAGCAAGGTTGTGTGTGAGCCCCAGCCCTATTTAGTTTACATTTGACTGTCATGTTACCAGTCGCTTTTCAGTACTCTGGAGAGCACGGCGTTGAGGTAGAGTACCGGACGGACGGGCGGCCGCTGAATATCCAACGCTTCGGTGGTCCAACCCAGTTACACACTTCAAACATGCGCACGCCTCTATTCGCAGATGATAACGCATTGTTGGCACACAGTAAAGAATTGCAACGCTTGGCCACGGTTTTCGCCTCTACTGCACCTACGCTTGGACTGGGTATCAATACACGTAAGGTCGTTCTTTTCTTTCAGCCTTCTCTGTGCGAAATTGCTATTCCTGCACCTCCACCCCCAAGTTGGCCTCAATATACACATTATCGATAGTTGCGCAGACTTTTGCTACTTAGGGTAACAATTTGTCGAAAAATATGTCCGCTGACCGCGAGTTACAAGCTCGCGTGGCGAAGGTTAGTGCTGCTTTCAGAAGTCTTGAAGGACATGGTTAGGGGAACCACAACCTGAAGCCGAGAACTAAGCTATGTCTACCGCTCAATGGTGCTGTCTGTACGGTTGTACAGCAGTGAAACTTGGACATCGTGTAAATTAAACGTGTGCTATCTGAGCCGCTCTCATGTGCACTGTCATAGGCGTATCTTGGTTGCTCGGATATGGTTCCAAACACTGAGGTACTTCTGCGAGCGGACATGGATAAAATGGAAGCCGGACTGATGCTTAATCAGCTCCGTTGACCAGGTCACGTCCGCCGAATGGGTGATGACCGTATTCTGAAGCAGCTGCTCTATGGACAACGAAATCAGGTAAGCGAAACCCTGGTGGTCAGAAGCTGCGATACTAGGATGTTATCCAGGTGTTATTTTGCGTTGTAACATTGATTTTGAATCTTGGAAAGAGTTGACGTTTAACCGGACAGTGTGGAGAAATATGATCCGGACGGGTGTCTGCAAGTTCAGTGAGCAGCAGTTGCAGGGCCGTGGACGAAAGCGCACGGTACGTAAGGGAACCATCGGTGCCATAGACCGCAATGACGTGACTGTGCAGTGTTGCGATGTGTGCGGTCACGAATGCGCCGGCCGTTTGGGATCAGTAGGTCACCAACTTATTCGTAGTAGACCCTTGGTCAAGAGAAAACGAGTAAATTATGGTCAAACAAGCTACATCAGTTGCATTCACTTTTTTCCTGTTCACATCAACCAACGACTGTCGTCGTTTGGAAATCACCCACTCCCTTTTTCAGAAACCTGGATGTCTCCGGCTTCCTACTTTACCTTTATTTTAGCACTGTTGGTGCTTTTTATGGTGAGTCTTCTGTCTGTTTTCTTTCAGTTCAATCTTGCATTATGATTTATTTCGTATCTTCTCTAGAGTACACTAACATGTACTCCTGTAATGGGATTGTTCTTGCGTTAAATTTTCACCTTTTTCCTCAGTTTACATCATACCATTGCAGTCCTTCTCTGTTTATTTCTTGAAGGTATAATGATTTCAGTTTCCAGCTAGCCTATGAATTGGCTAACAAGCATTGGCCCGCCTTACCCACACACCTAGCGGTCGTATTCCTTCGGGTTTACACTGATTAAGTGAAAAGTGTGTGAAACCGCAAATGGTGCTGCGCAATCTATTTGCGGTGATGGTTAAGCGCAGACGTCCTATGGCTTCGGTCACTGTGGTAGGTTAATCTGAACCGGATTTCGCCAATCTCCTGTTTTTGTTGTTTAGCCTCACAACGCCCATTGAACTTTGTTGCACAAACCTGCGGACTGCAGTATGTACCCGATGAGATGCAGCAGTGTGCTCGAGAGGTACATCGCGCAAAAACATATTTCTGACTTCGCTGTTGAAATACAAACTTTGTTGAGTACGACGCCAAGCATGTCCTCTAACCCCAGTCTGTGTTCTGAGCAGAATCAAACTTGTTAAATGTTGGTCAGTCAGTTAACGTCAAGAAACTGACAAATTTGAAATGAACGTGTACGAGGCAAAATGCAGTTTCTGCATCATATTTGTACGGATGGACTAAGCAGTAACTATTCTGTTACACATTTGTTTTTCGAATATTTTTTATCACGACAAGAAGTTGTACGATTACAAAGCAATTGCTGGTACCTGTGTTTCGTTTTATGAACTTTCAACAGTCGTAAGCTTGAATAACCTATCTAACGAACGAATCCGGAGGACAGATTTTAGTCGTTTCGGAGAGTGGAACCGGTCGGTGTGTTATTCAACTCCCAAGTGAGCTGTTCTGTTTCGGAAAATCATTTTGGTGGGCAAACGACGGAGACATATAGAACTATGAGGCATTAACCGTGGCGAACATAATTTCGACAGAATCTCATCAGGCTGTTAGTTACAAAATAAATTGAAATTAAAGAACTGCCGATTGCGAAACTTAGTATTGGTCAAAATTCACACTATCTCACTTTTGTGTTTGTGACCGCCAGTTGAGTGTTAACCGCATACGTGTCGATCAGATGAGTCAGCTAACGGCATATGTAGAAGTGTCCACAAAATACGCTGTGGTTATTGCTTCATGTAATCAAGTCCAATTCTGGTTGTAATTGTGAACGTCACCAGGCTGACCGTCCTTGTGATGGACTGTATTTTTAACGTATTACAAGCATGTGAGATTATGCCTAATCGTCACCGAAGAATGATTCACAGACCGGTCAGTCCTCAGGCAGGCGTTCTATCACCAAACACGGAAGACTATGTAAAGGGTCATTCTCTTAGAATGCAGTAGGGAATGAAATTCTACTATAATAAGAAGTTATATGACGTTGGGAACTATTCGTTTTAAACACACCGCTCGACATTGTGGTCATGGTTGAATCGACTGAGGCCAATAACAACTCAATATATCGGCACCTCCTTGAGAAACAATCAGACATTACGAGAGTGCTGGTCACACTCTTAGCCCATTTCCACAGACGTGCACAACTGCAAGTCGGTTTAGAAGGTTCTGGTGTTCAATGCTGACATGACCTCACGCTAGAAACCTTCAACACATTTCGTTTTCATTTCTAACCCCTTTCTACTACACCTGTAAACCGTCCGACATATGTTGCTGTGCGTACATATATCTCATAAAAATCGCTTGGCCCGTAACATAATGGTCGACGAGGTTGAGTTCATAATAACAATCCGAGGTCCGATTATTCAGTAATTCAGATTCTTTTACTCGAGCATATTGATGAACAGCGAGTCACGCAGATATCTCCGTATCCAAAAATTAACCGGCACTTGAAGCAGAAACAGGACAGTTCTACAGCTTATGATGAACGTTTGAAAGACTCATTCGTTTTGTGGATGACACGAACAGCTTCCTAGTGAGTGGATGTTTTTCTTGGATTAACCTTGACCGCTGCATTGGTTAGTCCCGTGATATATATATATATATATGGTTTAAAATGTGCGTAGAAATACGAACGAAGGAATCATTATGAAATAAAGCCACTGAGGACCACTGTGGGATCAACTTCGTGAGCAACTGTTCGAAATCTGGATGGTCTCATTGCAAGTGTCTGTAACCGTCGCCTCGACGCGGTAGGTAAGTCTACTACCCTAGACTGGTAGGTGCAACGCCAATTGTCGGAAGGCCAGAAACTGTCGCCTTTAGAGGTTTGTTTGCGATTGAATATCACGTCCAATACGGAGCCATTCTTAGATTGAGTCATCGTCTGCATAAGGAAATAAACCATTTACGCCAACCGGGAACAACGGCGGTAATGGTGGGATACTGGCGAAACCTTGCAACACGCATCGGGATCGCCGTTAGCCCAATATGATGTTGAAAACCGTCTGGCTATTTGAAACGAGAGGTAAACACTAGTTCGTTTCCTTGGCAAACAAAATGCCTAGGAAAAACAAACGAGTTACCATTGAAAAGTAATCCGTTTGTGATGGTCAGTCAATGAGACGGTTTTAACAACCTACCAACGTTACCTCAGTATGAATTTTGAACTTCATGGAAGATGGGCGACAATATGTGTAAATCCGATACAGAGCTTCTCGATGGCAATCAGAGTCAGTGCAACTCCGAAACGTTTTGAAGACTGAAGTGGTCGACATCCGATTACACCAAACTGTACTGTTCTGTTATAGGTTTAACCAAACCCTTCAGCTATCTTGGCACCACGCCGACCTACGAACCAACACTCACGATATTTACACTAGATTAATATCCACAGATAATCTTAATCACCCCATCGATGGTCCAAAATGACTGCTTCCTCACAACCTAATATTAGCTAACTTATTTCAGGTTCTGTTTAACATGTGTCATTCAGTTCGTAGAAATACGTTGAACCTATCGCTAGATTATCGAAAACAGGTGTTTATCAACTTGTTTTCTAAAAGACTAAATAGAGGTTTGGAGTTAGTCTGGATAGAAGTGCGTAGTTTGAAAACCAGTGTCACGCACTGGAAACTAATCAGCGTACACTTAACAATAGTAAACGCCACTGCACAGCGACGCTTAATCTCCAAAGTAATCAATCGTCCGAGTTCGACTATGACACCACATTTATATGAAATCCGACCAAATTAGTAAAACATTTTCCGTCCATCGGACATGCAGTCAGGCAGCTGCACCTGAATCCTTTCAAGGGTTCATCAATTCAAAAATCGTTCGTGCATAGCAAACTGGAAAAAGCGTAGCTAATACACTTGATTTTTCGCCTACGAAAGGAGACCCGCCCAGGCGGAACAGCTGAACAGAAATGAAGCGGAATATAAACACTGAGTTTAAGGTTAACTTACGTGTTGGCATATCTGTTGAAATACGTTGTTAGACCATTCTGAACAATGCTTGTTGGAACCATTCGTATAACTGATGTTCGTACAAATTCTCTCAAGTTTAATTTTAGTATTTTGGAGACCAGTGCCGTTTGGTTTTCCGCATGAGAGCAATTGAGACATCAAGGAATGTTGCGCTTGTGATCTACTGGTCACAGGGACTTTCGCGAACTCACTGGAGTCAGATTCACGTTCTTCAGAAGAAGGAGGCATATCAAAGTAAAATTCAGAAACGTGGTCAGTGTCAGTCAGACTGCTTCTTTCACTGTTGTTTGCAGACATACGTTTTTGACCACTGTTTTCACTTTCCATAATAAGCTGCACTTTGCCACTGACTGTAGAATGCACAATGATTTATGAATCGGCTTGCAGTAACCGATGTGATTATCACAGCGATAAGGTTAACACCAGTCTCGAAATGCAAACGATCCCAGTCGTTTAAGTCTGACATCTGCATCTGTTATGAATAGACAACACCCAATTGGCTAATCCGTAGTTTCATCGATCACAGATACGCCCACAGAAACTAGCCAGCCATACGTTAGTTCAGATGCCAATGTTGGATAGCACGTGAATTGGGTGGGGTTTGAGAAGAGAAAGACACGAAGTCCGACCGATTTACTACCCACCGACGAAAGGTATAGAATCGTATGGGTGATTGGCAAAATCAAACTCCCCTGGGCGTTCAACTGCAGGCATCGGTGCAACGTAATGCAGAAAAGGGTGACCGTTTGAAATAAAATCTCCAATTGGTTCGCGCAACATAAGTGGCAAGTGTGTACAAACAGTTCATGTCGAGGAGCGGACAGATTGTCCAAAAACGGAAGTACTACGAAAAAATCACAGTAAATAATTGACTAAAGATTGCGTTGTGTTGAGTGATTGCGTAGTTGGCAAGACAATGTGAATCATTTACAATACAAGTCATTCTTCGGCTGTCCACCCAAATTATTCAGCTGATAGCCTAAGGATTATGTTTGAAGTGATTGAACTGTTTACGGCTTACCCAGCAAGTTTGTCTAGAATATGCGGATAACTAGTTGGGGAAAGCTGGATTTATTTGCAGAAGGTTCATCTCGTTCCTTTCTTCTTCAGCTTCTTTCTTTTCTTTGGGTTAAAGTAACCATTCCAGATGGAGTAATTGGAAACACTTGACATCTAACTTCGACTTCCATATTGCTTATAACTACGTTTCATAAAATTTTGGGACTCAGTGACTGTAATAGCTTTTACTATCTGGATTCAGTTGTTCTGGTGAGTCTATTTCCTGATCATTTTCTGGTACCTAGTATGACCGTTGGACTATTTCGTTGCTCCCAGTTTGTTTACGTGAACACTCAATTGCCTGACGTTTGAAGTGAAAGTATCATTCCGTACAGTTTCTTCGTATCAATATAAAAGAAATTTTCTGATTGCCGTTTTGATATTCGCGAGACTCGTAGGATTGTTCCGGTCGTCAAACCGTCTTAGCTGACGTTATTGGACTCAAAGGCTACGTGCAAATCAATAGTCCGAAAGCTGATCGGACAGATGCAGGAATAAAAATCCCCATTTCCAGAACACTAGATTTAAACGAGCATAGACTAAAAAGTACTGCATTTACTTCATGATACTTTGTATGCGAGTTTGCCAACTGCCAGCAAGGTCATGAACGAGATGTTTCTAACCAAACAGCATACCTTAAAACCTGTATGCAGAGAAGTTGCTTTGCCATCGCCGACATTGCTAATGTGCCGAGATCGAACGATAGGGAACTACAGCGAATCTAAAACATGGATTACTCCTTTTTTGCGCACACTTTCACGGGAAACTGTGAATCCTATGTACCGAAAGGTCATTCTCCTAAACTTTACAGCGGTCGCTTTTCAATGTATAACCCTTGAACAACGACCGCTGTTAAAGCATGACTTCACGGTAGTTCCTTTTACCAGTTTGTGCAAATCGTATTAACCTCAAGGACAACGGTCCCATTCTGGTGACGTAAAGGTATGCATGTAAAAAAGTGGTACCCATCTAAAGGGGGAGTGTATGGTAGTGACCCACAGGCATTGATTATCTGAACAAACATTTCCCAAATTTGTAACTATTTCGATCTTCTCAGGAACTGTAATGCAAGGCCTAGTGCCTAGCGCTAACCGCAAACCCTAATTAGCCTCCCTTACTTAATCCGGCGAACCACAAAATCGAAAATGACTATCCCACTTTTCAAATTGAACACCGAATACACTTGATCGCAGTTTTCGCATTCAGGTAAATCCTTCGGCCAGCCCGCTTCGAGCGGAAGCACCAGACTCGAGTTTCGCTCTTATTAGAGCTCGCCAGCTGTGCCTGTCTTTGTCCGAGTGAGAGTTTGCACTTTTACCCCCCGTACTTGTGAAACTAGCATGTTAACCTAAATATATGAACTTCATTACTGGTTCAAACTTAGTTGATTCAATGAGAACTAACCCCAACCTAAGTGAGAAATGCCGATCATGAGGTTATCGAGTGAATAGAACAGACCGATTCTGGTCATCTTCCTTTCGAAATGATCGATCAAGCTGAACACTATTCGTACAAGGTTGTGTGTTTGGTAATTCGATCATGCTTGTGAGGTTGATGGCATTGTGGTTAACATGCTATTGTCACAAACACGAGGGTCACAGTGCAAACTCCGATCCGGAAAGAGATATGCACGTCGCGTTGCTTCGTTGATCGTAGATGGATCAATACACATTTAGCTGAACTGGCCAGAATTAAGAAGGGAGAAACAAGAAACTGGAGGTGTGAACGCGCGAACTCTAGCATTTTCCCTGTTCGATGGGCGAAAACTTCCGTAGTTCCTAAACAACACACTTGTGAACAATGAGTCCCTTAAGCTAAACATTCCGCAATGTTCACAGCTTTGGAACCGGAGAGTTGAGCCAATTCACTAACACTATTTGTTCGATTCTAATCCACTTGACCATTGGAGATGTTTAAACGAAACGGTTAAGACATGAACAGCAATAAAGGAAAGCGTTTAATATGGACTCTTCAGTACAGAGACGAACGGTTTTTTGTCAGACAATTACGGGGAGTGAGATGGGCGGTCAGTCGGTGGGTTAGGGAGGGTCACTGAATCCAGGGCGGAGTTAAGTTCACAAATAATCGTTTCTGCACACACAAGGCCGGCATAATTTAATTGGCTGCGACCACCGAGGAAAACCGTAAGAACCAAGGAATGGGATCCCGAGTGCACAAGCTGCATCGAGAACGTGATCAATGTAGCGACTGTGGACACCAGGGATGTATTCAAACAAGCCTAACACAGTCCTTCCTCCACAAAGAAACAAAATCCCTTCTGACTAGTCCTTTACCCAGTTGCCATGAGTGGTCACCCATTACCAAACGACAAGTATTACGCTTACCTCGATTAACAAGTACTTCCGGGTTTCTAATTAAGCAGTGCGACTGGAATTCAGTTCCCACAGTCCGATAAAACAAACCTAGCCCATCTAATTTCTCAAAGACGGGGTTTGAGATAAATCAACAGACATTAGCGCTAACAACCTGAAAAGTAAGCATTTGTTTGATTTTGGACATAAATGTACGATAACTGATTAGTAGTAGGGGATTTTGGCTTTATGTAAATCGAATATCACTCAAAATTGATGCAGAGAGGCTGACTGGAAAGTCTGCGAAAGCTTCGGAAACTCAGCACGTGATGTTACAGCAGATGTCCAATGCAAGTTGAATTAACATGTCAAATGAGTTCGAAAATGGACAACCTAACATCACTGCTTGCACTAGGTAGACGCCAATTTCAGTCACGGCAGCAGCTGCTTCAGGAAAAATGTGAATGTTTAAGAACTCCCGGACAGTCAAACAGGAGTAGTAAACTTCCAGAAAGACCCTGCACAGCACTGAGCTAAATGGACACGTACAATGAGTTAACATTTGATCTGCCTTTGGTTTGTATCACAATTCTATTTGTTGAAGCAACCTATTAAATGCTCATCGTATACGTAATTTATGGCACGACTGCCGAGCCTATGGCAATTTAGTAACCTGGAATGATCCAACAAACAGATATCACTGATAAAAAACGCGTGGCAAACAAGCTTGTTTTCAGTACTTCATCATCAGGCTAAATACAACACATTTATATGGATTCGCTGGGGGTAGTATTTCCGTGGGGTGAGGGATGGTGATCGTTAATGTACATTTGTTAACAAAGTGCGCTGTCAGACGTGAACAGAACACGCATATACACAAGGAAGGATATGGTTGGTTGATCACTGTACAAAAATTAATCAAAAATACATTCTCATCCGAAAATCGTCAACTCAGCTTTGAGGCTGGCTCGACCCTGTCGTTTCGCATTCGCCCGAGCATGCCGTTTGATGTTTCGTTGAAAGATTACTTGCTCTTGATGCCTTCGCTCTCGCTTGTGTCGAGCGCGAATAACTTCCAGATCAATTACGCCCGAGGACTAAAAACATAAAGAAGTTCCTGACAGACAGTAAATCATAAAAGTAATCGCCATCGTACAAGAATACTTAGTTTTTATATTCTTTGTTGAAAATGGCAGCTTTTTAACAATTTTGTCACACTCCACACAGTTGCCTGGTGAAACGCATGTGGATCACCCGTCTGTAATCAGTTTGCAATCACAGACGACCCGTCAAAATGACTGTGGCTGGTATAAATTAACATAAAAGTGAACGCAATCCGGTCCGGTCAGTTAAGTGCGGCACAGATTTAAGAAAGAACGACTATGTATGCAAGCCGTACACAGGTAGACGCAACTAAATCCATCCAAACGTTACTACCGGAAACAACCTGGATCCGTGGGAACTACGACAAATAATAACGTTATATCCGCTGGGGACCGTTACTTCCGGACAAGCACACACTTAACACGAGAGGAAAACCTAAACTAAACATGTCATGTAAACGACCGCCAATTAGATAGCATAGACAAACAGAAAAAACGTTAGGACGTTTCTTACCTTGATTTTGGAAACCTTCAACATTTTCATCTTTTTATCGAGCGTTGACACTGCATCGAGAGCGGAACTGGAGCCTGAAATCACATCATTAACAGGAGAAATCTCGGACAGTTCTGCCTCATCCTTTTCCTCAACAGATTCATCTCGGCTATCCGACTCACTGGAACAATCATAATCATCGCCATCAGTTGAGTTCAGTTGAACACTTTCATCCGAAGTCTCCCGTCGAGTAGTAGAACCCAAGAGGATATCTTTCACGGCTATTCGATGCCCGCGGCGAGTTGAGTTGTAACCGGGAGCCTTAACTTCAACATCAGCATGCGCCGTGCGTCTAGACAACCACAAAAGTTATTCGTCAAAGATGAAGAGAGAAAACCACTGGCAATTAAGGGATAGTTTGGAAAAAATCGAAAGTTGCGTAAGCATTACTGGAACGAAAGATAGTTTGAAACAACAGTGGAGGCGTGCAACTCCACACATATGTAAGTGGGGAAAATAGAATATCACAACCATGCGCAAACAGAATTGCAGATCTGGAAAGGTTTAAACGTGTGCGGTCCGGTCGATTATCAACGCGAAAACATCTTATTTTAATTCCATCCAATGAGTCCTGACATGGGCCAAATCAACTACGAAACGAGTATCCCAGAGTAAGCAATACGGGAAAATAGTACAGCCATAAATCGAAATACCCGAACAGATTCCGAAGTTCCCTACCAACATGAACGAGTACAATGAAAGAAGGGCGTCCATGTAAAAAAAATTGTGAAAGCATCAGACAGCAAAAATGTGACCAAGTAATGCGTTCGTGATGCGCTGAAAACAAAGCAGAGTTACGACAAAGATACAAAATCGTCTAAAAAACAACCGAAATACTACCAAACGACAGTCACTGTTAGAAAATGCACAATGAACATAGTGGTATGTTGTGGTCGGGGACAGTGAAGCCTAGGGTCCGTGTGGCTCACAGAGGTGGTAGTAGAGAACGTTAGGGAAAATCTGATCCAGAAAGATGGATGATGCTACGATTCGGATGATCATGAAGTAAGCGTGATTCATGCCGGAAAGCAGTAAAAGGCGTAGAGAAGAAAATGCCAATGACGGTGTACGCCCACCCACGACTCACTATCTATTACAAGCATATGCATCCTGATGTCTAATACGTGGGTTCACCCAGGTTTAAAGTAACTAGGTTTCATCTTTTTTCCTGCGCTACGATTAGGCATAATCGTAATGACAACAGGTTATCGTTGAAACAAACTTTGATATAAACGAGTTCCACTATATTAACGCAACTTGTCATAGTTCCGCTGGGTAATGACATACTTAGGCCTTCGTCTACCAGTTTACAGAGAAAAATGGTGCAGGTTGCATATGTGGACCAAAAGATACTGACTGACTGGTTAGAAAACGTGTCAGGAATATGTAAAGCGAGCAATATTTTGACAAGCAGCTTAGACTCTAGCAACTGGCACCAACAGCGCTTAGAGCTCAAGTCACTCAAACTAAGCCAGTGGCGATGGGACCACATTTTTGTAAAGACGAAGTGTAAGCAACATTGTGATTGTAACCTGGAGGTGGAATGCCGTATAACAAATGTCTGATGCAATGAACCCGCAGCATCTAGACAGAAAATACATGGAAGAACAGTCCAAATAGAAATGACTACACGGAAGTGGTCAACACAATCAAAATCAGAAGTTTTGCCCTATAAAAAGCGATGCGCGAATGCTGTCCAACTTTAACAGAGCGTCCGGAAATCAGTGCTGGTGAACGGCCGCCTTGCTGACACGATCACACCACTGCATGCGAACAACTGGCGGAGAAAACGATGGTCAAACGCAAGTCTGCTTATATCTTAGTCAGGAACAGGGTATACTTTCGAACCACGGGGCAAAACAGAATGCACACAGGCGTTACACACCCTTACTTCCAATAAGAACCGCAAATCTTTTCGACGCCACACATGAGGGATGGCGAAGACACATTTTACGACTCCTATTGATGTGTTACAAGAAGTATTTCAAGTTAACGAAATGGCGCCACCGGAGTATGTGAAGACAAATGACCACGATAAGGCGCGAGCGAATGGGAATATCCCAATCCCGAAGCAGCAGACCGTACATTGTGTGAGACATTCTATACAAACCAGTCCGGTCATACATCTTAAACATCGTCTGTGCGCCCGTGTGACAAAGTGAACATCAGAGGGAGATCGCACAACAATGGGGAATAGCACCAGAAGTGGTGAATACTCAACACGGTCGTCCATATATTCTCTTTGACAGAGTACATCGAACCTATATGAGCGGCATACTTCTTCTTCATTATGTAGGAAGGAGGTTACACTGCGCCCGACAAAAAACCGTGGTCAGTTAATGAAAGACCGTAGAAAGTCACCGGATTGGAAAGTGGGTAATAATTGAAAACTCTGTTTATGGACGGCAAACGAATCGAAACATAGTGAGAATGTTATCTTTACAAAACACCATTCGGTCCGCACACGCGTATTGCCACATACGGTCTATATGTAAGACGAGAAATATGTACGACTATGTGACATCCTTGTAAGCTGTACATAGGGCGCGGTTGTGGTTAACGGTGAGATAGCTAGTATGACACTGGACATCCATATAAAATAACATTTTCAGGTCGAATTAGTTGGAAAATTCGACGCCCTTTTTCGCCAAGCATTTGCTTGATTCTGGACATTGAATAATCGTTTTCAAGGTTGTCGGTGTGCCACGCAGAACCCACAGTGCAAGCATGCCGCAATTCACTGAGGTGTTAGTAATTAGGCACACTCATGCACCCCTCCTTGGTCGCGAACAGTTCAGTGACCACCCACAATTCGAACGAATGGTCCGATCAAGTACTCTGAACAACAGTCAATTGTGCACAATGGACGAAATATGATACAACAACACAATCCAAAAGAAAAGACAGACAGACAGACAGACATATTTATTCACCTTAACTTCCGATATGGCAATATAGTCGAAAATACTGTTCAACATGTGTGAAACTGTGATGTTCAACACTCCATGAAGACGGAGAGGCATTACGCAAATGAGCATACAGTCCTGTGTTGTCAACGGCATAAGATATATCAAACCCCACTTCGGATTCATGTTCTTAGGGTTAGGCCTACCCTGCACACAGCACAAGACATCGCGGATTTCCGGGTAAATAAACAGCTAACCGCATTAGGCATATTGCCATAACCCTGACAGTTTGATCTGAAGATCCGTTTTTTGCGCTCTGGTTGTTTCGGTTTTTGTATATCCCCCGTAATAAAGCCACACTTGTGTAAGCGTTCAGAATGCATAAATTGCCAAGCCAATCAACATTACACGACTCACGTTTTTGGTACAATCAATGAGGGTAAGGTATTCAGGGTGGCTCATCTCAACCTCATAATGGCGAATATGAAATGTGACACCAAACCAATGAACGCCGAAAATAACAAACTGCAAATAAACGACACAGACGAGTTAGATCTGTCACAACCAAGTTTTGTGGAAAAAAGCTAGACTTACATGACCTTTTTAAAAGGCATAGGGAGGTCATCATTTTGAATGTCAAAGAAACGTCCGAAGAAGGAAACGATGCCATCGGAGTCTCGCTGATAGAGGCTAAAAATACAAGTTGACTGTAATTGCGAAGGTCGTT
Source organism: Paragonimus westermani (assembly GCA_008508345.1). Classification (NCBI taxonomy): domain Eukaryota; kingdom Metazoa; phylum Platyhelminthes; class Trematoda; order Plagiorchiida; family Troglotrematidae; genus Paragonimus; species Paragonimus westermani. Next base: position 15,914 of record QNGE01002489.1, on the reverse strand, counting down.
ACCACCGTCATTGAAAACAAAACACAGACACTGAAAATACAAACATTATGACCCTCTGATAGAACCTACGTACCAGTTCAAAGAAAAACGAAACAGACAGTGGTTGGTGATGCTGTTCGGTAGAAAGAAGAACCATAAACATCGGCGCCTTCACGAGTACGGCTCGTTCTTGAAGCTAGCGAGCACTAGAGACCGAAGTGAAACCTGTGGTTGTTAGATGAACTTGGGCACCTGCTTTGAAAATAGGAAAATATGCTATTTTGCGATATTCATGAGGTATTTCTTCGGTTTGGTTGGTCATGTTATTTTCGTTTCGTTACATTTACCCTTTTAACATGGGTTAGACTTGAAAGTTGAGATTTATCTGGTGGTGAGTTATCACCTCTTTCCGAGAGCTATATATCTCACAAGTTCATTATTATCCCGCTAGTCAGTCTGCAGTGGCTATGTCGCCAACAGGCTCACTGGTACGCATGTGTTTACTCTTTCAGGTGCGTGGGTACAACCGCCAACGATACAACTTGCGCTGGCATGAATGGAAGGGTAATGCTACACCCAGAACAGCGCTTAGATCTTATTTGCGTCGGTGAACAATTCAGAGTTGATAAGGCGCCATTAAGTGAAAGAGACGAGGAAGCCTCTTTCCAAAAGAAAGAAATCACAACAATCACGTCATCCAATTGTACGCCATAGTGGTGCTGACGTCCGATGGACAGGCCGTGCGGACAGGCATGTTTCCGAACCATAAAGCAAAACAGAACGTACTCAAGGATTAACTACCCTCCCCCTAAACAGGAACTGGGCGTCTCTTCGATATCACAAATGACGCAGGTTGGAAAGGCCACTCGTGGCTTCCCCATCCTCGCTAACATCATATACACAGTACTACAATCTGGTAGAATACTGATACTTTACGTATGAGGAATGGTCCACATCCCCAAACAGATCGTACTCAATTGGGAAAGTTGGAATGGGAATACCCCAGTCTTGAAAAAGCATTTACCAAAGCCAAGCGCATAAAATAACCAACCAGGTCACTCACATTCTTCAGCATAGACTGAATGTTTTCAGCAAAAGGCTAAGCAAGACAATCTCATCCACATACTCCACGCCGGTCAGCCAGCTCCAGGAAGAAGCCCAACAAGCCCATTGGATTCCTTCAGCTCACATTTCGGAATGTCGCAAGTACAATATCGTACAACGAAGGAAAGATTGAATACAAGATGAACACCATTAGAAGTAATGAACAACCAAGTCAGTTGCCCACCAACCATTTCCTGTCTCCAGAGTGGGTATCGAGTAAATTCAACGAACAGATATATTTCCCTGGAAGTCCCACGCGAAGTGAGCAACTACATGGAAAGAGTAGCTGAAACGGAAGCAGTCTTTGAGTCAAAATGGCCATCGCCATTGTCTGTTTGTAAGAGTGCCAGTGATCCCAGGTCCGTCGCAGGGTAAAAACGTGACCAAAGTGCCTTCAGTTGAATCAGAAGCCTTCTTGTTCTTTCGACATCTGGCTTTTTCTGAATTTGGTGAGCCAATAGAATAAGGCCGGAGGGTAGCTCGGACGAAAAAGGCTGATGCGTCCGTGGTTATCACATCGAATTCGGGCCTTTTCATTCGAAAGCAAGAAGTAAATCTGACAAATACCATTCACAGGGTGCCTCTTCAGTTACCCAAACAGGCCAGAGGAGTTACGTTAGTCCTGTCAGTGACATCTTCAAACCCCCCTAGAATACAGGAGAGATCTGATTCAGTAGTCTTGTTAAGCCTAAATAGATGAGTCCCAAGATCATCTTCGTATTTGAGGGAGGACCGTTTAGGATGCAGTACAACTGACCAATCGGGTGCCGTCGTTGATGCGATTCCGCTGAACTACACTACATTGTTCAGCCTACGCATCAGGTCGACCCGACTGATTGGTGGTAAGGAAACTAACTTTGTAACAAGTTGTCTCACTTACGACAACTTGCCTGCCAGCACAATCACGAATAAGGGGAGACAGATTTCGGCTATTCCCGGATAGAAAGCCTGCTTCACCGCTTTCAGTTGTGGCCAGGTGATATTCACGGACTCTGCACAAGCTTTTAGTCAGCTTAAGTTTCGTTGTTATCGACAACCCAGCGGTCAGTACAGAGGGAGTAGAGATTGGTTGCCCAAGAGTTAGGTTTTATCCAACAACGGCGGTGTTGGATCCGAAAAACGAGAACTGTCAGTTAATGGTGTGTATAATTAGTCTGTTGCATTCTCTCAGGCTCCTTTGATTTGCTCGGGAACTGTTTTGCAGAGGAAGTTTTAGAGATAAATATGAGGGTGGGTGATGGTGACATCTGGAATAGATATGCACAAAATATCTTAAGAGTAAAGATGAGTGTATGTGGCGGTTAAAGGAAGTAAAATACTTTCGGGGATAGACACGATAGTAACATCAGCCTACTCTGTTCCGTAGGTTGTGTTGACCAGCCTGTTGCTGTTTTTCTAACGATAGTATTACGCCTGGCTCATCGGTGCTTTCGATATGACGTCCAGGAAGAGGTTAAACTATTATGACCTGTTGGACTGCGTCTGTCTCTACTTCGGGTAGCTCATCACGTTCGAGATGATTTGAACCCTGAGCTTCTACAGAGGAATCAGAGCTAGTACGGTCCTAGCTGCAGACAGTATCAAAAGGTGAGTGCGAAAACTGTCCTTCCGAAGCCAGTTAACGAGTGGTCACCGTCCCCTTCTTCGTTTGGCGCGTGGAAGTGAACATGTGGTGGACTGCGCTAGAATAACTCGGCAACCAAGGGGTCACACTTTGAGAACTTTAAACAGAGTTGAGGTAAGACCGGTCCCGGAAAGGTCAGCCAGCTCTGTAGAGACACCTGAGGTTGGTTATAGGAAAATAGCCTTTCGTGTACGGTTACGTTCGCTGCTGAGCGCAACAGAGATCGTACGAAGCCTAAAGTGTTCCGCAGTACAAACTCCTAATAACTTTAGGACACACTTCTTGATCTCGCCGCGAGCAATATTGCTTGTCAAAATTAACCGTTTAGCCTCTCGATCCGTCCCTTTGTTTGAGGATTGTAAGTAATGGTTCTATTGATGGAGATACTTTCAGGGAACTTTCCAGTTTCCTAGACACGAAAGGAGGGCCTCGATCTAAGTGCACTTGAGAGGGCATACCGAATATCGAAAACAGCTGACAGAAGCACTTGATGACGGTGGATGCCGTTATATTCGGACAGGAGAACGCAAGCGGGAGTGTCAAGTATTCATCACCGATCGTTAGCATCCAATATCAGTAACGGATGGCAGAGGACTCTTAAGATCAACTTCCGGTCTCTCGAAGAGTATGGTCGCTTTAATCAGAGTATCGTTTGTCAGGAGGTAAAATCTCGGCTTTAATTCCGTGTATATCGAACAACACTCGGATGACATAGTGTAGCTCCTTCAGGGAAATGGTGTGGGTCGATGGCATTTAATGTGCGGCAGATAGTGTTGGCGACTTGGTTTTCTTCAAGGCGGTAGGTGACACCGAGGTTATAACACAGAAGCTCCAGTAGCCGTAACCGGATTTTGTCATAGTGAAGCTTCGCAGTGTTGACAGTCCTGTGGGAAGGATACAGATTTCTGATCGGTAATGCCAGAAACTGGTTCTCAGAAAAGTACGCTGTCACTTTTGTATTGCTTCGACCATAGCCTGAGCTACCAATCTGGCGAAAAAATGATGTCATTCGCCCGGAAGCACATCACGAGTCTGCCATTCCGTGTTAGAGCAGCAGTGACAGTAATGTTTAGAGCATCGAGCGCCATGAGTAAGGGCGACGAGTGATCAACAATGGTAATCACCACTTCGTCTAGGTCGTTCCAGAGTGACCAAAATGATACGTCGACATTGTGAGGCAAAGGGGAAGAATGATTTATTAACATCGGACTAACCTTGACAGAAAAGTGAGGTCTGTGGAGTGCGGTAAGAGAATAAACCCTCAACACGTTGTGATTTGATGTCCCGTGGTAAAGGAAAATCAAGGACTGGTTGTAGTCTCTCTGGATCTGGTTTGATCGACCGGTGTGAAACCTCGTACCCCAGTAGCCTTATTTCTCGAACTGCGATAACACCTCTCTTTTCGTTGAATTTTGGATCACATCTTTTAGAAACCCCGAAGAGTCCTGTCAGATTTTCGTCATGATCCTCGGTACTCACACCCCACACGGTAAGATTATTCACGTAAGCAAATGTGGTGTACAACCCTTCGTCCCTGATAACTGTCAGTCACTCTATGGAGGCACGCAACAGTGCCGGTCACTCAAAACGATATACAGCAAAACAGAGAGTTTCCCGCAGGCTTCGAGAGCAGTGGGATTTCTCGTCTTCCTCAACAGGCACTTGGTAATGAGAGATTTGTAAATCCGGGGTGCTACGAATAAAGTACTGGAAGATTTTCTAGACCATCTCGGTAATTTTTGATAGAAGGTGAGCGTCAAGTTGAGTGTATCGATTAGTGTTCTGACCATAACCTATTATCATTCGTCTTCTGTGTCCTTCGTTTGTAATTACTGTCAAGGAGAAAACGACGGTTCAATAATATGGTGTCTCAAAAGTCTCTATTTCTGGTCAAATAAATTTTTCGTCGAATGTAGTGTGACGCCGTGATTTGGTTGCTACCAGTTTGCAGTTGGGCACTAAATTTTCAGGAAGATTGAGAGGTTCAATGTAGACCGCAAACAAACTGCACACGGAGAACGATGGTTTCTCGTCAGTGAAGGGAATCTCAATTTTTTCATGGACTTTCAGAACGTCACGGCCATGTAGCACATCGATTCGGAGACCTTGACACGGTGTGACGGCCCGCGCATCTCGGTGATTTACTGGGCTAAACTGCACGAAGTTACTCACACCAGGCAGGCCGACAGGTAGGGGTCTGACAAGCCACAGTCTCCTGGTCCTCCAAGTTGGGGGTTGGGGGAAGGTTGGCACAATTTTTCCGAAAAATGCAGTAGTTTTGGTACACTGCTACCCATCCGCTACCTTACGGTACAGGCTTTTGAGCCAAACCCTTTGGCTGAGAACCATAATCGTTGTCCTGTACAGGTCTAGGCATCCTGGCAGTATCTCAGCCCACATGCAACCACGAATAACCACAAGACCAGTAATTCTATGTTGCATCAGCCGTCTCAGTATAAGCCGGGTCGCCCTGTCTGCTTCATACAGCGAGGTGGATAGACGGAAACATGCTACTGCTGACCCCTCCCCTACTTTCCTGTCAGATTTGGTTCTCAGGACCCTCCCGACCTCCATTTCTCATTACTCTATAGGTCTCAAAACAGATATAGCTAATCGAAGTAATACTGAGCGGCTAAGCACCACTTCTTACGATTCAGCTTCAGGACTCTCTTGTCCCGTACTCAGACTGAGAATGCCAATTAACACAGGTGTCTCCAACGTTCGCACGCTAAAACCAGTTAGTCAACAGTCCACTCTCGCAAGAAAGTAAGATTCGTTGAATATCAATGTCTGCTGTACCTCGGAGACTAGAATCCAGGACAGTGGTCAACGTATGGAACTAACAGCACTCGAATTGTCTACCCGACACTGGTTATGCTCTTCCGGTGACTCCATACTCGCTGTTATCGGTCAGGCTGGAATAGGTCTAGTTCTCAGCACGGCGGCCGCAGCAGCATTAGTAGATTGGGTTCCTGTTAACAGTAGACTTTGTGCAGTCCGCCTGGTAAGTTCAATCAAGACCAGCTGTAGATGCAAAACTTTTATAAACTTATTCATTGTGTTTGCTCACGCTCCCACTGTAATGGAATCGGTGTCAGGTCTGCTTTTTACTCGGATCTGGCTGCTCCCCTTCGTTTGACTCATGATTCCGATATAGTCGTTCTGGCCGGAAATGTGAACACCCAGATCTGCCGCTTTGGTGAGGTCGAGTCTTGTTTAGGTGACAGGTATGGGATAGCATCACATCGCTCAAATAATGGCGGACGATTGTTGCTGCTGTACGCTGAGCACAAGCTATCTTTAGTCAGCGCTAGTTTTAGGCATCGTACGCGTCACTGTTACACTTGGTACCCTCATTCTCCAAATCAGGTCTGGTCTCAGATAGATCATATAGCTGTTACTTGTAGATGGCAGGGCTCCCTTAAAGACGGCCGTTCTCATTGGAGCGCGTACCCGGACTCGGACAATGCGTTGATACGTTGCCGTTTTGTTCTCACTTTTGCTGGGTAACGACCCCATCGACAACAACAATCAGCTGTTGAGAAACTGGCTAAACCAAACCAGCTTGGAAAGCTGCCTTAGTAGTTCTCACTCCGAAGATCCTGATAGCTGCTGGACTTAAATCTCATAGGCCAATCGGAAAGGAGATACGGTATAATGCCGCACGGGGGTAAACGGTTTGAACAAACAATGGATTTGAGAGAAATCCCTGGAGTTGTTAGAAGCCAGAGAGAACATGACTCCTGAGAGTTCATATAACACGTCTAGAGCAGATACTTGTACGAGGATAAAACGTAGTCTAAAGGCTGATCGTGATGCTTGGTTAATGGAGAAGGTTAAAGGAATACAGACCGCCTTTGCTTAAAGAAACACCGACAAACTCTTTAAGCTTATTCACGCCCCTGCCAGTGAAGCTATCAGCGAGGCAGATGACACACTCATCTACAAGAAGTCCAGAAGGTTAGTGTTGGGCGAAACACTTTGAGGGTCAATTTAGCTGGCCTCCTGCTTCTACCATGTTGCCATCACAAACTTGTAATGTAGCACCCTGGTCGGTAGATTTGGAATCACCTACTGAGACTGAGGTCCGCAATTGCATTTCATTTCGGCTCTCAAACACAATAGGGCTGCTGATCCAGATCATCTCGTGCCGGCACTTTTCAAAGAGGGTGGGGAGGCGTTAGTAGAGGCTTTGACTCAGTTGTTTCAAATTGTGTGGACAACGAACATCATCCCTACGTGCTGGAGCCACTCGATATTAGTTCCCATATTCAATAAAGGTATCAGGGGCTCTTGCGAAAACCATTAGTTTGACCCCAGTAATTACTATGATTCTGATATCTCTTGTACTTCGTCGACTCACTGCAGCCTGGAAGGCAGACATTAATGAAGAACAGACAGGGTTTCACTCGTGGCGAGGAAGTGTAGATCACATTTTCACTCTTCGCAAAAACGCTGGGGCAGCAGCCAACAATCGCCGTATATCTCGACTATAAAAGTGCGTTTGATTCGGTGGATCGATCTACACTTTTAGAGTCGTTTAAACTCCGGGATGTGTTGACCAAGTGTGTGAACATATTGACAGCATTTTTTTTCAATACTTTGCCTCAGGTTAGAGTTTACGGTGAACTGTCTGGCAGTTTCAGCATCGGGAGTGGCGTACGTCGAGGCTGTCCACTTCCACCATTTTTGTTCACCTTTGTGATGAACGAAATAGTGGCGGAGTGTCTCCGGCACTCACAAGAAGCCGACGTGGACCTCCTACCTGATGGAAGACTGACCGATAGTGATGGTGCTGACGACAAGGTGTTGCTGTTTGACAACTTTCAAGCATCACAAAGAACGCCAGAGGCAGCTTTGCATTCTGGCAAATACTTCGGAATGTGCTTTGCAGCCTCAATTGCAGCCGCAATATTGTTGTGATTAGGTAGAACTAATGTTAGATAATGAAGCCATGGAGGTTGTTGACTGGTTTGTTTACCTGGGAAGCTGCACAAGGGGCGATGGAGGTGTAGGTAATGAAATAGAAACACGTATCTCTAAGGCTAGAGCGGTGTTCGTTATCTTGAGGCACCTATGGCGATGGAGAGGTATCTCTTTGATGCGTAAGAGTCGCGTGTATTAGGCGACAGCGAAGGTTGTATTACTTCACGACAACGAAACCTCGCCGCTCAGGGTAAAGGACGCAAACCGTCTTCAGGTATTTGACCACGGATGTCTGCGTTCAACCGCTCGTATCGGGTGGCACCAACGAGTGAGCAACGAGGTCAGGAAGCAGGTGTTTGGTGTTCTTTTGTTCGGTCCTTACATCTGCACAGACTTAGATGGTTAGGTCATGTATTTAGGATACCGGCCAGTCGCCCGCCACACCGAACACTATTTGCCGACGCTGCGGTCGACCGGTGCGAGGTACGACGTGGACAGATGATGACCTGGCGTAGAGAAATTAAGTGGCTCACGGAAGGGTTGGTCACTGTAGGTCGGATTCGTCTCCGGACTGATGCCCTAGCGATTCATAGAGTCGGTGGCTAGAGACGCTAGATGAGATGGTGGCTAACCAAGCTCAGTGGCTCGAATATTGTCGTTTTTGGCCGAATTGTCTGTGAAGTGAGTGCATTTAACGGCGCGGTTCAACGAAAACCATAAGGAAGCTGTTCTGCTGCTGACGCATTACTTTCACTTATAGCTCGACGGTTTGTTTACGAGGTGTCATCATCATCATCATCATCATAGACAGCAATACATCAGTGGTTAACACTAATGCTTAGCTGCCACACAACCATGAAGAAACAGCAAACCCTATATAGAAAGAGAAAAGGAAAAAGAAGGGGACGGGAAGGGACCTAACTACTGAAAATGACTACGTCCCTATTCAAACATTCAGCATCAAGGTGCCTACACCTTGCAAACAACACAACCGAGCTGCAAGTGAGAGTAAGGCGTCATCAGC
>QNGE01002488.1:90053-112943 GCA_008508345.1 Paragonimus westermani | reverse complement strand
GTCTGACTGGTAGATGGTCTGAGCCATACTTTGTCTGATCTAGCTCCCGCGTTGACAGGTTGAGATTCAGACTTCCCATTTGCTTCAGTATATAGGCACGCTCATTTACATGCTGTTGTTTGGAAGTTGACTCTTCGACGGGGGCCGCCGTTTCGTGAGGCAGTTTGCTGGAACTTTCAAGAGCTACTGTTAAGTTAATCAAGTCGGATAGTATGATATCCTTTGTTGTGTTGTTGTATGTGAACTCAATCCACTAAACACGTCGCACTCCACGGCTTTCGCTCTTATGTCGGTTGGATTTTATAGAGTGGAACGCCACCTACCACGTAAACTCAGCGGCAATCACAATCACATGATCATACTTCAAACGTCCACTGCCTGATTTCCTGCTTGACCCAAGCACGTATAAAACACTGTAATCTTTCGTGTACCTCTCTAAGTAACTTGTGAACTCGCTGAAGCTAACAAATTCGCGACCCTCAAAGATATCTTCAAAGCCCTGTGAATAATAAATAACATGAAATGGAATGTAGGATAACATCGGTCAAATGATAATCACACGTGAAATGATTCTGCACAAGATACCAAATTCATACCGTCACAACAACTACCATCGCAACTTTTGATCTCGGCGCCAAGTGAAGGTCAAACCGATTTACGGTCGATGTCATGAAAATGGATGATTTTCAAATTCCTGGGCGATACCACAGAAATACCGCTCGGTGTTCGATGATGTCTCATTTTATCGCTGTCTGACGGCAGATTTCACTTCCTACGGATAATTACCATCCCTGCTACCAAAAGGACATGGTCAAAAAAAGAATTGTAGTTCACGGAAGTTCGAAGCACGCAAGTGGAAATTGGACAGTTCGCTCGCTTTACAGAATCATCCCAAAGGATGGGAGGTTACATGAAATTAATTTCCACAAAGTTATGTGTAGGCCGATTTCGTAACAAATTCAAGGCCACTCTGGGGAGAACGTCCAAATGCATCTTTAGCGTGTCTCGCCATTAGGGGATAAAATTGGCGTCCGGAAAATGTTAAAATGAGTTGGCATTGTCGAGGAATAACGGGAAATTCCAAAATCGATTGGGCAGAGTGCGGCACAGGACATCGTCGATTGTTGGAAGCCGTCAAAAAGTTGAAAACCTCGCGAATTGTTCAGCCGAGACGGAGTTTTGTGCATCCTCCCATCGCATAAAAATTCCTCGCACAATGACTACTTGTGGGATCAAGAAAAAGAACGCAATCTTACACGTTAAATGAGAAAATGCGGGGTGATCATATTTACTATGACAAATAATTTGTATACGAAATTTTTTGACAAGAACTTTATGCAATATTGTTATTCTTGCTCCTGTTAGTTATATATATCTCTGTCAGCCACTTGTTATGTTATCTCACGGTTTACTCGGGACTTGTTGAGGCAATCGGAATATTGAGCAGGCGATATAGAACGCCCAAAAAATGTGCGTGTTCAAACTATGGCTCATAAAATTCATTTCGCAGGATTTATTGATGGGCCAATGTTATACGTATCTTCCGACAATCGGCGTAATGCTTACTCGTGAATGAACACATATCAGTAAAATAATGTTGTGTTGTAAACGGTTTAGTGGGCATAGAGTGGGCCAAATGCTGAATGGCCGTGTGAGTATATGATACAACGAACCGTTTCAAGCAAGCTGTTTTCGGAGGGAGGTAGACAGCAGGGACGGTTACCTACGTAATACACAACTGACGGTCAAATGCCTCCCGGACCAAACTCAACAAGGCCATCAGGGGGTACGGAGAGTTTGAAGATAGGCATGTTCGATATCGTGAGATAGCCGAATGTTCATACTGGCTCTGACTTCATTCGGAATTTTGTTCCAGATATGGAAATATTTTACAATGAAGAAGTTTGCGCGCATCTTTGCCCCAGATGGCAGAGTTGGCAAGGTGGACCCCTCATTCCTTAGACCATATTGGCAGCTGTGTTGTAAATGGACGGTAAACACTGTAGCGATGGCGTCCAAATGCATGGGTTTATAAAGAAGTATCGAGTTCAGCCTTAGTTTACGCAACAAAAGTGGACCAATACCAGGTTTTGGGCAGCGTTGCCTATAGGTGAACGTAGAAGAATCTCGTAATAAACTTTTTGTAAATGATCGTTGGAGGTTTCCTAACACAAGCAAAGTTGGCGGTAGACGAATGTGTACTACTCGAGTTGAGGCCGGGCACACATTTTGTGAAGCACCAGCTTCGCAGCTGGTAGACTGAACGTCTTTTCGATGCAGCCTATCGTTCTTTTAGTACTTGCTACCTGAAAGCATACTTGTTCGGAGAAATTGAGGGAGTTTGAATACCGTATTCCTATATCACTGACCAAAGTGGCTATATCAATATTATAACCATCCAGTAGAACAGAACCATCGGGTAATTTAGAACCATAAGTAATGGTGTTCACCTCGTCAGAGTAACAGCGAAACAGGGCTTAGCGCGTCGACGCAGTTGCGAATAACTGCGTCCAAGTAGTTTTCGGTCATGATCGGGGTTTTCAAAGCGACAGGTTTCGTTTAAATTAGGCTGGTCAGGCATGGCTGCTCGAGGTATCTGAGGTGTCTGCTTTTTAAAAAACACGTGTTTGGCCAAACGGCCCGTCTGTTCTGTGGGGACTAGGGAACTCGATTACCTGCTACGATGCACAGACTGCTTCATGCTAAGAAACTGTAGTTGAGGAAGGTGCTGGTGGTAGCTAGTTATAACAGCGTGTAACGGCAAGCGAACCTTGTTTCACGTTATTCTCAACGAAACGCCCTACTCTGTGAGATATCAAGAATTATTCTGTCCGCATGAACGCTGGTAGACAGTGTTCCATCATGCCGGGTCTCTTGTGGAAGTTAGAAATGAATCCAGCCTGTAAATCTTTCGTTGGATCACAGCAGCAGAGGGCCTCTAGTTAGAATTCTACCGAACGTTCCGAAGTATTACGGAGTACGTTGGCCTGACCGAAGCTTATCACTACAAGTGTCTCGTGCACCAGTGGAAGGGTTTCAACCGGGCTGTCTCATGCTACTCGAGTGCTGCCGCTACCGCCCAGTGGGGTTGTTACATATATGGTTACCAGACACTACCATGAGACTGAAGGACACATAAGGGCTAACCGCACTTTATCGTCTACCCGAAGGAGGCGTTGGGTTGTCAAGGGCACGGCGAGTATGCCCCGCGTTCTTCTAAATTGTATGAAGTGCAAATTGTTGTCAGCAACTCCGTGCCAACAAGTGGTAGCCCCGCTTCCCGTTGGTCGCACAGCAGCCAGTGGCGCCTTGTTCACGGCTTGTAACACGGATTATTCTGGATCTCTGGACGAGGTATTGTGCGTCCACTCGTCGCACAGGATCTCCTCTCACAACAGATGTTTATGGGATTGATAAAGAAAACACAATCTCACGTGTTAGGTGAGATAATGCTGAGCGGTCACATTTATGTAGTTGTTTACGTGGTTTTCTGTTGACAGGGACTATGCGATATTGATACTTTTGTGTTGGTTATTGAAATATGTGATGCCCTCAAATAGCTGTTATGGTATTTCTCGGAAATTGAGTAACCGACAGCTACCTTTAGATTGATTATCATGCGGCACTCTAAACTCCGCATGCAGTTTTACGTCAGTTTGCTTCACAAGGATGATGTGTAAACTGAAACCCATATTTCCTAGAACACAAATTTTGTTTGGTGGTTAGATAGAAGAGTTTGGGATAGAGGAAGGAATGAAAGAGGTTGACCAAAGTTTAAGTGTGATTACATAGCCTACAAGGGATTTTCTTGCAGAGGGGTTTGTACGATGGTCACTGCGCCGTTAATATCGGCTACCACTAATCCTGATGATCAACAAGATGGGTGAAATGTGACAAATGGACATAGAGGTGGAACAATGTACACGTGGATTAGAAACCTGCGTATTTTCTATCTGCGTGTCCTAAGTATATTTTGTATAAGGTCATTCGGCTGAATTCACTCATAGGCACCCATTTCACACTTCCCAAAAATCTGGGTGATTCGTGCACAACAACACATGAATAAAACGATGTAGAGTTTACGATTTCGTGAAATTGCAATAGATGAAATGCCATATGAAGATGCGAGTGAATGATGGGGATACAATGAGCCATTTTAAGCGAGCTGTTTTCTTGAGTGAACAGACGAACAAGTGTATGTTGGATCTGCCAATTTTCGGAGGGTGTTTGACCCTGTAAGTCAGTCTTTTGGTAGCTTGACCGTTATCTTGATGTACAGCTGATTTTTATGTAAATGAAACACTTCGTTTCCTGTAGGATCAAGCAAGCGCAAATCCGCTATTTTATGCTCGTTACCGACCAAACGCTTAGCAGATTTCCACAGGGTGCCACAATAGGTACGGTGACTTATATGTCAGTGGATTGTGGTTTGAATACAGACAGACCGTTTCTTGGTTGTGATGGTGTCGATCTAGTTGGCTGTTTTACAAGGAGGCCTTAGGTTCAAGGAAATTTCATTGAACCCACGGTGCTATCAAACGATTTAAACAGTGCTGCCAGATACAGCCCACGTCATCTGCCATCTAGAGAAGACTTGGGAGCTGTAATTGGAAGGGAGAACGTCGGAATGAGTGAACAGTGTAAGGGGCATGGTATGTCAGTCGGTCATTCTCTTTTATCCACTATTCCACTAGCTTCAGCTGCTGTACGAAATAAGGAGGCGTAGGTCGTGTTAAAAAAGAATCAAACAATGGGGCTGAAGTGAAATTTTGTGTGGTGTCGCCTTGTACCAAGTACACCTAAGGTGCACGATGTTGTGACAGACTGGATGAATGACGTCTGTTTCCACTCCAGTGCTCACGCCAAATAAGTTCTGTGTATCACTCAAAGCTCCCGCGGGGCAGTTGATAAAGTAGGATAAGAGGGGTTTGTGCAGGGACAACAGGTTACTCTTGAAGAAGGTGATCTGGAAAACAAAGTTGGGAAAAAAACTCAACGACGTGATGTGATCAAATGTAGAAACATATCTCCCAATAAAGTTCCTCAAATTTCGGCATTATTTTACTTAAACGTGGTGCCACGTAACTTTTGGGTCACACTGCTTCTTCAGTGGTCATAATGGCCATTGGGAATGTTTTACTGTATCATGTTACGTGGCCTTACCTTTATGCAGATGTATCTAATATTTGTAGCGGTGGTAATTGTTGTTGGTAATTTCATCGGCCAACCCACTTATACATCAGATTTTAGAACGGCTTTTGTACCGAGTGTCTACTTTTCGCCCAAATGAAGAGATATGGGATCACTCAGGACGCATGGACATGCGTAGTTCATCGGAGCAACTAATTCAGACAGTGCATGGCAGAATATTGACGGTTTCCCCAAATGGCGCTGTTTCTGTTCATAAGTAAATCATGGTTATGGATTTGTACTGCTTACAAACATGTGAACTGTCAACACGGATTTCAGCAGTCAGCAAGTGTCAGTTCACTTTGCGGTGGCTCGACCAGATAGATGAGGCGGTGCGAAATAAACAAAAGTGGGGAGTTCGAACGAGAGTTCCTGGTACCGACTTAGAATACATTACGTTTAACAATGTTTAGCCAGTATTTAATGTAACAAACAGATGAAGATAGGTATGAAGGAAATACAGTAAATAGTTCCACTAATGGGGTATTGGGATAGAAGCAGTTGAGATTGGTGTTGTAAAAATGATTGGCTATGACGGTGTGGAGGTGTTATAACATCGTGGGACCGGTTGTGAATGTTCGGTGGCCGAAGCCTGCCGGCGGACGTCTCGCTGTCGCCTCTCAGTTAATAAGGGCGTGATGTTCCTTGAATTGTCCGTTTCTGTTTGTATTTTTGCCTTTCCGCTCTTCTTATTATTTTGGGTGGTGTAGGGATTTGCTGCCTAAGCGCTTGCAACCTTAAGTTCAAAAGAAGTATACCACCTGTCTTTCATACTGTGGCGGAAAATTTCTTTTATTTGCTTTTAATTTCTTACTGAAAACACCAGTAACAACAGAAGATATATATCTCGAGAAGTTAGCACTTAGTCTGGTTTATCTACTCACGAACCCAAAGCATTAAAACCTACAGGACACGCCAATAACACCAACACTAGAAACGGTCGACGATTGGTTTTACATGAAACAAGGACTGTCATCAACTTCAGTGCAAAAAACTACGTCAGTCAACAGTTCAGGCACGGAGAGTCATTAATTACCATTAATCAACACTAATGAACATTGTCATACATTCAAGAGAACTCAGCATTTCAGGTTTTCAAACGATAACTCTTCGCATATACAACACGGGCGTTGAATTGAGTGATGACTCTACAGTGTCAGACGAGCGCAAAACGTCCAGCTACTGGGTTCTATGAAAACTGCGCAGGAATATGCTGGCTCCCAACGTCATCTCATTGTTGTCCGTTGGAGAAGAAGCCATCCAGAGACAACATGAACCTTGTCACGTCGGCAGCTTCGTATATGAAGCCTTCACAGGAACGGCTTAGCAAAAGTATGGAAAGTTTCCCAATAACTATTCAAGGTCTTTCTATTTATTCATTCCTGCCTAGTTCGGGCGCCTGAAACTTTGCGTTGGAAGGTCCTCGGTGTGAATTTGTTTTTTATTGTAAAACTCGAGTGAGTATTCATTTGTCACGTGTTTGTTTGAAGGAAAAAATCCACATTCGCACTGCCCTCAGGCTCTGATGCACTGACGACGCGTCGTGTCTGACTATTCATTCTTATTTTTCTGGCAGTGGTGAGCATCTACGTTTTCTATTTGGAGGGCCAAGATTTGATTTCCGGCAAGCAGGCCAAAGATTGTGCAATATACCTGCATTGAATTAGAGAGCTTAACATGAACCGTGTGGCTGTTCTGTCTGATCTATCAGGAGTTCATTTAGGGTATCTCTTTATGTTTTGTTCTATAATATATAATATTAATAATAATAATGGTATATTTCTCGACGCATTTGTGAGAAACACACTCAGGAGAGCGTGATCAACGCAATGATTTTTAGCATATACATAATTGAACACCAAATTTGAAAATTGTACGAATCAGTTATGTGAGTAGAGCAACAAAACAGACAAAAACAGGCATTATTTGGGGGGAAAATTCAAGCCTAGGCAGGAAACTTCAAGCTTCATGGTTCTGAGAAGATAGTGCTTGGGGTATGCAGAATTCGATAAAATAATTGATTTGTTACATCAATTTGGACTCCACAAGGCGATCGCTGGCCTGATGCTCAAGGTCGTGTCATGAAACGGTGGTTGGAGGATGGAGAGAATGTATTGGCGGA
This sequence comes from Paragonimus westermani, assembly GCA_008508345.1. NCBI lineage: Eukaryota > Metazoa > Platyhelminthes > Trematoda > Plagiorchiida > Troglotrematidae > Paragonimus > Paragonimus westermani. Next base: position 105,631 of record QNGE01002488.1, on the reverse strand, counting down.
GAATTTGACTATTATTCCATGTAGATAGTCCCGAAAAAATGTGCAGAAAATTTTTTCATGATGTGGGCGAGGTGGGGACGCATATACTTTCGCGAGGAATGCACGGACCTCTCGACCGGACGTCAATCTTCGCTCAAATTCCTAAGAATCTCGAGGAGCTCGCGATATGCAAAAACACTGCGGAATTTTAAGAGTCCGGGTGGGGTGGGATGTTTTCTCGCGCGGGATGTATGAGTGAAACCAAGAAAGAAGAGAGGAATTATGCGATAAACGGGATAACGTGAAACTAACTATGTGAGCTATGGTGAACAATGGAACATGTGATATTCTGACATAACCTCCTATGTGACGGTAATGGCATTGTGTTGATTGATGAAATATATACCCCATGCGAACAACTGCTATTGAATAACGCGAAAAGCGATCGATTATAAGCTATTCCTAGTGTACGATTATTGCCGGATTTAGATGTCCATTATCTTTGTACAGACGGTATATAGAATGAGAAGAATGTTTGACAATACCGAGAGGTTGCCGGGTGGTCTATCAGGGGAGGAAAAGGAAGAGTTGCGACTCGAGGTTATTATGCAGTCATGAGGCAAACAGGTTGACTTTTTTTAACGATTTTAGCATGTCCAGCTTCTGCATCGTGGTTTACAACTCAAACACACTAGCTATCAGTAACTATGGGGTAAGAGTCTGCCAGGATATTTGGGTTTAACTAACGGGTATGTATATTGACACCTATACGTGTTGACTATAGACATGTTTCCTTGTTCGCTGGCAAGTGTGAAAGTACAAGGTCTATCCTGAAAGCGGTAGTTTTGTTCGGTTCGAGAGGTGCATGGCTTAACATCACGCAAAACAGGGGGTTTTTCGTCAGATGTTGTTAGGTCCGTTTTCGGAGGTAACGTCCTCAGACAATAGAGCTTGAAAATGGACATGACGTTTGTCATTGTTAGGAAAGTTTCTAAGTTTCGATTGAATCGGTGTACATTCTTACTGGACCTAATTGCATACGGGAGTGTGTTTCAAATATAAGAATATTTTACTAGGAAAAATTTTGTGCGCAGCTTTTTCCGGGATTTACCAGCCGCCAAGGTGAAGTCCATGTTTCTGAGGTTATACTTTGACCTGTGTTGTAAGCTAGTCGCGAGGCTGACGGTGAATTTACTGCCATAGACCAAACTATACATGAGTGAAAGGTTGAGCTTGAGTCGCCGTGACCAGAGATGATCGAGTACAAGCGTCCGGCAGCGTTCTCTGTAGCTCAGAGAAGATGGATAACCCAATGAGCTCTTCGTAAATGCACGTTGGAAGCTTTCCGGAGTTAACCTGTCAGACTCGCGCAGGTGGCCATATATGAACGTGAATTACTCAAACTGGGGTCGTACACATAGTTTATAGAGATGTAGTCGTGCAGCAGAAAGGAAGTGGATTTATTGGCTGAAAATTTCAGCAGCCAAGTTTGACACCAAATCTCTAATGACATGAGGCCTTTCCGTATATTTTCTAAACATGGGTTTAGATCGCCAGGAGGGAAGCTGTAAACAAGTTTGATATCATCAGCGAATAGGAATAGCTTGCCATGCTTGATAATTTGACATATATCGTTTATATATATGAGAAAGAGTAACGGTCCCAGAATACCTCCTTGTATCACACCACTAGTAACTGGTCTGTGCGTTGAGCTATTGTACCCTATTTTCACTGTTTCTGTGCGGCCTGTAAGATATGACAAAAACCAGCTAAGCAGTGTTTCACGTATACCAAAGGATGCTATTTTAAGCGGGAGACGCTTATGAGGTACACGATCGGAAGCCTTCGCCTCACCGGCGTCAGTAGATTCTGTCACATGGTTAAGAAACTCTAGCTGGCATGTCATGCAAGAACGCTTGTTAAGAAACCCATGCTGGGAGTAGTTTATAAGGTTCCGTGATATCAAGAATTCAACCATGCGACATTTTATTATCCTTTCCAACACTCTAGAACAAATTGAGGTACGGTTAATGGGACGATAATTGCTGACTTAATGTCGCGAGCCACTTTTATAACGGGGCTTAATTGTAGAGTTTATCCACTGAAGAGGGGAGGAACCTGATGTTAGAGAAAGTGTATAGCCATTAAGCAGAAGTAGAGGGATGTCTTCTACTTCTTATTTTAGAGCAACAGGTTGAATGCCATCAGGTCCAGGTAAGTGAGAAGGTTTGATAATAGCTAACTGAGAGCGTATGAGCCGTGCATCAACAGGGATATGGCTTAAGAACCTACTTGTACTTACAGGAGGAGGTGGGGGCAGTATGTGATCTTCGATGGTGAAGGAAGCAGCAAAATATGAATTGAAAACCTAACAGATTGTTTGAGGATCATCTACAGTGGTCTTGTCTTGCAGTGTAACTACTGAGATGGCAGGGTCTCTCCCATTATTTCTGCGTCTCATCAACTGCATCAACTGCGAGCTCTTATCTGTGCTCTTAATCGCACGTTCTTCTTCACTCATGTGGAGCATTTTGGTTCCATATGCAATTGCATTGAACATTTTATACATTTGCATGACGAGAGAGGAGTCGCATGTTTTCCGATGCCGTGGTTTAAGACTTTTCAGCTTGCCTTGCCACTTTTGAGTGAGACTCATGCCGTTACCGTACACATTACGGTGTTTTGACTTTTGCGGGGCTAAGATGCTCATGCAATACCCGAAGTGTTCATTAAATGCCCCGGTTGCAATACTAGGATCGGAGGTAAGAAAAAACGTGTTCCATTCCAGAGATCTCAGCAGTGTGGTGAACGCGTTCCAGTCGACGAATTTAGTTTGACGGTAGTGTATGGCGGTCGACTCTTTAACAGCTTTTAGGTCGAACGTCAAGTTCATTATGTTATGATCACTTCCTGGAAATTGTTTCAAGACGGATACAGTGGCAGAAGAGATGCCTGTGGTAAAGATGAGGTCTAAAGTGTGGTCTAGTCTAGTAGGCGCTAAAACATGTTAGCGCCATCCGTTTACTTGGACACATGCAAGGAACTCAGCTTGACTTGCGGGGGCGGTGAAAGAGGTCCAGGAGATATTGGGCATGTTGAAGTCTCCGCCAATTATATTTTACTGTGGAGGTAAAGTTCATACATAGTTCATTCCGTGATAAGGTCCGTCATGTCGTCCTGAGTGGCGTTAGGTGGTCTGTGGACACATCCTAAGAGTAATTCACAGGGTCCAGTCGACACCAACAGCCACGAGGAGTCATCTATCATACCAAGACATGGCTCATCGAGTATGGTTGCAGAATATTGCCCCCTTAGGTAAATTAATCCTCCTCCACCTCGTCCCACACCACGATTTCTGCGGAACATGTGATAACCTATAAGTTTTAGTTGTGTGTCAGGAGCCTCAGGGGTGCACCAAGCTTCAGTGACTAGAATAATATGAGGATTATATAAGAATATAAAGGATCTAAAGATATGCAACTTATTAATTAGCGAAAGTGCATTGAATAACAGCAAACCTAGTGCATTTTTCTTGTTCGGCACTATTTTATACTTTTAAAAGTGTCTAAAACAGAAACATCTTTGTGATTCAAGGACTCTGGTGATAATGCTCTGACTGATGTCCTTGGAATGAGCTTATTAGAGAGTGGTTGGGTGTCACGTGCGTTTGAGTCCATGACAGGAAGTGTTCATACGTAGACACTTGCTCTATTATGGAACCAATTTACTACTGATACCGACTACCAAACTCGAGGTATTTGGTCGTCCATTTTGCACAATTTATTGATTGCTCAACAGTACCGTAGAGTCTTCGATCTCACCACGTTCCGAGTTTAAGTGTTGTTATTTGTCCGCACATTTCTCAAAGAAAGTTTGTTCGCAACAGCCCTCTGTTAAACGCCTTTTTAGCTTGTACTAATGAAGTTTTCCTCAACTCATCTGTGAAAATCACGCCTGGTTTCGCGTGACCTGTTCATAAAGTTACAGGCGGTGCATAGAAATTGTAATATTATAAAAGGACGTGTGAACAACCGATGACGAAAGAATTTTAATGAAAGAAAAATTAGTAGCCTGCAATGAAACTTTGCTCAAATATCACTAAGAACTTCGTTCAGATTTTATTGAACACTTGATACAAAAATTTGAATGTCATCTGTTCACTGTTTTCAAGGTTATATCTGAAGTAGCATGCAAGGTCCTATCACAAGAGTGCTCAAGAGAAGTGCATTATTTGCTGTAAACGGTACTAGAAGAATAAGGGGATGAGGGGAGACAGAAACGTCCAAAATCTGGCCGACCCGTGGATCAATCATCAAACGACAGCTCATTAACGACTCGAAAACTTACAGATTTCGCATATCATGTGAACTGTTCGATTAATATGTGAGTTTCAGTGTCCGAACGCTGTGAAGTATCTTCTTGCATGAAGGGTATCAGTGAGGCCAAGATTGGAACATAATTTTGAGGTTGTAAGAAGGAAAATATGAAATGAACTCCTTAAATTTGATGATTAGGAGAAGTTTCAAAGTCTTAGTAGAAAAGTCCGTGCCACACCAATCACTTTGTGATAATCAACGAAGTACGCTACGTCAGCAGACATCCGTTATGGTATGGTGCGGTAATTAGGCAGCTAACTGTTTTCTCAGACTCGAACTACTATCAATTTTTGGTACAGTTTTGCTCCATGTTGCCGCTGTGGTGATTGGAGTTGGTGTTTTATGACACCAAGGTTATCAAATGGTTTAATGACAGGTTATGAGACAAGGAGAGAAGACTTACAACTGACAGCGGGGAATAGTAGTTGGGTCGTATAAGGCGGAAATGGAGCTTTTTCACGGTTTATTTCATTATTTCATTCCTGTAGAGTTTTTATCACTATTCCTGATCGCGTGAAGCTGACTGCCACTGATCGCAACCCACAAGCACATAAGAACGGTATGTGTGGAATGTATATGTATGGGATACGAACCCGTTGTTTTTATGTACACAAATATTTTAAATATACTTATACACATGATTTTACCGGAATTATTAACGCCCTTGATCACAGTGATCAGTAACTCAAACAGTGTCAATGAGAGCGCCAGCTACTCCGAAGAAGTGACAATATTTCGAGTGGTGGTTTTTGTTCGCTTAGACGTTATCAGACATGCTTACAAAGATATCATCCTCGGGTACACAGTGTGGAAGTGGTTATCAAGTCCACTGAGGTCAAGGGTGTTTTTGAACTCTTCTCAAACTAAAGTATATTCACAATGACACCAATCTTGTACATTTTTTTCAAACTCAAGAATAACTCACCACAGAATAGTTGAAGCCTAAACTTTATCGATCCGTTAAGACCGACGAAGTGAATTCTTTGTCCATGGGACTGTAACTTCAGCTACGTTGCGAGTGTATTACGAACTTAACAGCGAACGCATTATTATCGATCAAATTTTACACGAATAGGAGGTTTGGTCTGAGTCGCCGCGATTAGCCAGGGTACGACCCCAGCATTTGCATTCATGAAGTTCAAGGAAGATTTGTGGCCGAGTGAAGTTTTCTTGGGTGCTCGTCGGAAATTTTTAAGACGTGCTCGGGCAGCTGTTGTACATAAGTGAGCAATAAGTGAGTTAAGATTCTTTGCACGGCTTATGGGGTTTTCAGCGGATAGCATAATGGAAAGATGTGTTTTATGTAACTTATTGTCCGTCTGATTTCAAGAGTTTGGAGAGGTATATGATCTGGGAAATTGTACGAATTCAAATGACGTGTGTCCAGGTCATGTGCTAAGATTGTGGTTGGGACGGTAAGGTTAGCCAACGTTATTAGTCCATTTAGGACATGACAACCGCGAGAAACATTGTTAAAGTTGTTAGCTGATGATATTCCCAGCCATCTTTGGCACCAAGACACCAACGGTAGGAAGTCATGTATATTTATTAGGTAGGATCCGAGATTCTCAAATAGAACGGTGAGGACAGTTTTAATGTCATCGTCAGATACTAGCGGTTTCGTATATTCACCGATTTCACATGCTTCACTTACATACACAATGAAAGTTAGCGGTCAAACGACGCTGTCTCGACTCATCCCAACAGTATCTGGGAGGGGCAATGAGTAAATCCCTCCCACATTATATTTCCGTGTGCGGCGTTTAGACTAAGCAGCAAACCGGATGAGCAAGAGGTGTAGCCACTGTAATAGGTGATCTTTTCTATAGCCGCATTCCACTGTCTACTCTTGTTGTCTTGATATCCTTCCCACCTTCGTTTCGACCAGACTGTGAGTGTCTTTCTGCTTTGTTGGAGCAAATCCTCTGTCTTTCCACGACTCCCCAGCTTGAGCTGTTTTCTCAGTGCACCCTGTTTTCAAGAGTTGAAAACAATACACGCAGCCGGCACAATGAATCTTTGTTTCCGTTGTCTTTTCTGTTTCGAAGGTAAGGAAAATGTTGGGTGTAATTCTGCTGGACTGTTCCATGAGCAGCCATGTATACCAAACCAAGTTATTTTGATTTAACAAACGGTTATTGTGTCATCTATCAGTAAGATCAAGCAGCGTAACCATTACTCACTGGAGAAGGTGGTTGGGCTCCTAGCTGTGACGAACCGGCTACGCCTGATGAGGCCAGTTGCAGTGATCAACGCAATTGCTTCATTAAAGCACGGTCGGAGGTCTAACCCCAGACACGCATTATTCACGAGTTCCAGCAACAGTGACACTCGAGTCTAGTTCCTCGTGGTGGTCAATCACAGTTTAATAACTACCTCAAGTAGTTGCAGATATACCCTACTAGGTTATCGCTAACAAATAACTGGGCAGCTGCCACCGAAATGTTACGGAATTTGAGAGATTTACCGTAATCAAACAACTGGGCCCACAAAAGGTGTTTACAGATAGTCGGAATGAAAACAACTTGTCAGTACCCGGGAAGCAAAGGTGTCAGGGAACTAATTTATGCTGCTGGAGCGCAATTGGAACTGCAACAATGTTCGTAATGAGATGGAGAGGTGAAGTCGGGCCGAAGTTCCGTGCAGCGTGGTCCAGTGACTGCAAAAACAGAGAAAACAGAAGACCGGTTCACACTTACATGGTGATGCGATGTCACTCTACTCAATTCGGATGACAAGCGAAGAGTGATGCAAAAGCGGTGTTGCACAGGCGTAAGACAAAGACGTTACTGTACAGCAGTAAAGTGTCATTGGTTAACAACAGCAGGAAAAGCCAGACACCTCTTTTCGAAATTAGCTAACTGGGAATTCTGCCCATATACGAGGGCGGCGATCAGTTGAGTTGTGTTCAATGTGGAATAGCTTAATTATTTTCATCCACAAAGCGTTTTTTCATGTGCATCTATTTTAGAAAGTACTACAGCACTGTTTCTTTGGATGATGCGCTTTCGACACCTAGAGAAGCCGGACTGGGCTCAGTTTTAGGACTTCCTGTCAATTTTTTCCCCTGAGGAGATGACTATGTAGATATGTACCATGGATATCTGGTTCCAGTTTATCGGACTCGTTTTATTACTGAGTTTTGCCGTTGTCGTGATGACAGAAAACAGCAGTTATCTGCTGGGTTATTTTGTGTACTATGCACATCGCTCATAAATAATCAAACAAGTTAACCTAAAACTTTGCCGGAAGCCACATTCTTCTTGTGTCTACCGTAATTTTTCTGTCTGCGTTCTATGCCTCTCTTTTTCATGAGATTATCCCTGGGTAGTGCATCGTTATGGCGAGTAGCTGGCACCAGACGCGTTTTTATTCGGAACAGCACTTGCAACACCGCCTTATTTTATTGCATCTTATTGAGTTTTCCACAATCATCGAAGAAAAAACCCGGTCTACAGTTGGGCAGCAATATAAAATGTAATATATATGATATTATATATAATATACATACATAACATACATATGGATATTAATATACACGTAGATCTTTTCAGATGAAACGCCTTGTCGTTAGGAGAATTTCGGTTTCGGGTTGCTGTTACCTCGCATTTCTTGGGACCCAAATTTGGACTGCCTTATTAAGAGTGGTCAAGTATAAACTAGGCATGAGATGACTAATTTTCGAAATTCAGATACACATTTCTGAAGACCGCCCACTGCCATATACAAAAAAATAACTGTACTTGTGGCACTCAGCAGTCAAGATTAGGCATTTTCCACAGGTTAGCTCATAAGTGGTAAACAGCATCAGAATTAGGACGTTTTACTGGATCCAAAGTCTCAGCTTTTTTAGTGGTTATTTCTGCCCTGCCTGCATCATTTTTGGCGCTTGGCAAACTTAGCCGAATTGTTCTCTTTTGGTTCTCGTTGTGACAAAGTCCGACGCTACGTTAAAGTGCTCAGGGACTAATCATTGCATCGACATGCTACTTTGTTCGAATTACTGGCAATGAATGACCGTAACCGTATTGACAGATTTGTTCAGTCGAGTCGGTTTGAATGCAGGAGTCACTACCAATTAGTGTTTCTCGCGCGCCTAAGGTGGTAGACAGGTACAATACATGTAACAGTCAAGAGCATCCCCTTCACCTCTGATTCAACTGCGTGAAAGCTCTCGCCTGCTTCAAACCTGCGTGCTGAGGTGACGGTTGTACCCTGTGACTGATAACCAGTTTGGTGGAGGATGGGGTGCGCACAAGTAAAATATTAGAGTTCCGCTGGTAAACAGTCAGTAACAGAGATATATCCGGCGTTTTTCATACCTGGAGGTAATGTGGAGAGGAATAAGACAAAATGTTGCACGGATGTGATGAACTGCCAACAGACCAGCTGATTCAGTTCCCATGCAAACCGTAATCGCCTGACAATATAGCATGAGCTGATATGCCTGGTAACGTGAACTTTTTCACAGTACAATTTTTTTGCCTGAATGCTGGCTGATGCCGCATTACATTTAAGCTTTTGTGGACAGAGATATCACATTGCGGTAGACAGGGGTCTCAAACTGCCCCCTAGGATAACGCTTATCAATAGCTGGCAAAGGTAGGGACGAATAGTTCATCTTTTTGCAAACGGCTATGTCTATACCAGTCGGGAGTCATGTTAAACGAGGGGAATACAATGACATTAAACAATAGGTCTTAGTGTTCCCGAATTCCGACTAATCGGACATTTTCACAGCTCTCAAACTCACGAATCTCTAGACAAAAGCTAAAGGGAGTATGGATCTATGGCACACTGCTAGTGACCTTCACATGTATCATGGTCACTTCGGAAGCACCTGGTTGTCCATGCCATGGGTTGCAGAAAGTAAAACTGGACTTGGTGAATGTAAATGTTCCGCAGTGAGAAACAAACGGAAAAAGGTACCCGTCAAAAACTGATTATATGACTGATGTTTAGACTTTTCTTTTCTACTTTAAAAGCGTTCCACAGTCATTCCTAGAAGGACTTCTGGCTCCTGACCGGAGATTTTCTCTATTTTTTGAGTGCCACGTTGCAGTTCATATTTCACTTATCAATGTGTGAGGGGTTTCTCCACTATAATCACCTGGCGATCAGCTAAAATCCGGTTTATGTAACTACAAACTGCCATTTGGGTAAGGCCTGCTATATGTCTTTCAAACAGAACCTGATTCCCGTACGCGACTCAGCACAGGTCGTTGTTACATGACCTGATTACGCAACCGTACAAATGCTGACCATGATAGCCAAACGTCAACCACCAGAGGGTGATTAACACTCAATGAGCGGGTGTAAAGATTTTTCTTGTTTTGTTCAATAACAATGCTTCACTGTTGTACAACAACGTTTTTACGTCATCTCTGCATGTTGTTCGGATTGAGTGAAATGACGTTGCAATTGCAATGAAAACTTTTGTGCGCGCACGCCGGTCTGCTCTTCTAACTTTGGCGCAGTTACTTGACGACACCGCACGGATCTCACCTATCGTTTTTAGCTCCGCTGTTCTCCAAACATCGTCGCAACACCCACCGCGTTTCAGCCGCCCCCGGTAATCCCGGACTATCCTCGCTTCCAGGATAATGGTAATTTGAAACATTGCAATGATACTCTTGAACCCTCTCCGTGAGTCAAGCTCTTTATTACTATTACTTGATGGAACTCACGTACCTATCCTGTTGCGCTCATTCATTTGTGTCACCGATAAACCAGTGAAATACGCCTGCATTTACTTGGGCTAGTCAGAGACTCTTTTTGATCATTCCACAGGTACAAAATTCGATGGGTTACTCGATATTCTTTGAGTTCTTATCGGCACTTTGGGCGGATTTGAACCAGTAACAAAAAAGCGCACTGACTCTCACTCCGAGTTAGCCACGAAATGGCAGGAGTTGCATTCTTTCGGGCCCAAGCAGGCGCTCAACACTTTGCGGAGTCAGCCCGACTCTGACCGGCGTCGTATATTGTTGACCACAGTCTTCTCGAGTTTGACCACTGCCGTACCCGAGTGGAACAGGCATATTGTACGTTAGCGACGCTTTTCCGTCGACATAGCACAAGCGGCTCCATAACGTTTTGATCTGAGTTAATGAGGTTCGAAAGTAAATTTGGATCACTGGGCCCCAACTGGCCGCATACGGCCCATGCGAGCCAATCAACTTGACGGTAATTGTTTATCTCTCTCAAATTCAAACAAGGATTTCGACATCCTGGTGCAGGTTATACGAACTGAACCGTGTTTTGGTGAACTACTCAAGCCGTTGCAGACATGCCACAATTCAAAACGCCACTGCAACCAGTTTTTTCCGTCGTAGCGACTACAGTAGAGTACTGCGCCACTCTGATTCAGCTGAACTTACTGCGTCAAAATATAATCCGCAAACTGTGCAATCGGCTGAGTAGGCACAGCCTTAGTCGGTCCTAACGCGCCAGCACTTTCAGGTTGGACTGTCTGAGCAAAAATTGGGATATCATAAGTCGCGCGGTAAATGTATCGTATAAAACGCAAACATACCGATTTAGACCTGAAGTGAACCGAAGTAAGATTCAGGTAATGGAACAGCCAACAGTGAATATGATTGAATAATGCAATGAGCTGATAGAAACTTGTTAGGCAGATGGCTTGAAGACTTAATGTACAATTTTGAGGCGCACGGTAAGAATTGCACAAAAAAAATACGACAAAGAACCCAGAGGAACTTTGATACTTCCACTTGCCATCAAATACATCCATGTGTCAAACTTGCCTTGCGAACACAAACTACTAGATGGTGACTTAAACTTACCGAATATCTCCTGGACCTCATTCTGTGCTCCAGTGAAACAGGCCGAATTCCCCCCAAGCATTAACCTAAAGGGTTGGAACCAACATGTCCTAGATCTCACCAGACAGTGGCATATATTGAAACTCATATTCACCATACTTATCTCGTGTATGGGGATATGGGTTCTGGAAAAATTTCCAGGAAGCGACCAAAACTTCGTCAAATTTTTGTTTTGTTTTCGAAACGGCTACCAGATGCGCTGTTGTATTCCACCTTCTCACCAAACTCATTGATTTGAACAATTTCTAACTACGTAAATCCTTAAATTGTAATATCTTTCTCACATCAGACCCAAGCACAGCAGCCAGGGCTTTTGTCGAACATCTGAATTTTTTGTGTCGACGTTCTGACTCCCATAAAGTCAAAACGCGTTAGTTCGTATACACAAAGAAGAACCCTACTTGCAAAAGAGGCTGACAGACTTAAAATGTCCAAGTCGACGTACAGAAGAACACCATATTTCTCCCTGTTGATCCAAATGAGCAGAATGTTTGAACGCACAGAACGTCAGACGCAACTTCGTCGAATCAAAAGGAAAACTCGCAATCCTTAGTGAACTTATATGCATGAAACTAATGCGACTGAAGAGAAGGAAAACTTCCATGGGGGACCCTGTTATAAAGGTTATTACCGTAAAAGAAGAAACGGATTTTGATGATTCTTGACATTGTGAGATCTCTAAATCACATTCTGCCGCTACGGTTAACGCGAAAACTGTCGCGGTACGAGCTGATACTCCGCCGAAAGCAGAAAGTTTTGGGTGATGTTCCGACTGGTGTTCTAGGTATTCGTTAGCAGTAAGCTTTCATTAAGCTCTCGATCCATCCTGGACCAGACGGTCGTCAAGCAAGGGGGTGAGGATACACCCATCCTCTTACTCAATTTGTTCAACCTACCAGTTTCAAACAGCACCTTCCTCCGTCAAGGAAAAAGGTCAATCTTCATACCTCGCCACAAGAGCGGTCAAAGGCAGGACGTTAGTAACTATCGTCCTATCAACCACACACAAATCTGCTCGAGAAGGTTTGAAAGGAAAATAAAGGCGCACACAGCCGGGTTCTTAGGGTCACAAAACCTTATAAACCTTTCAGAGCGCGGCTTTGCTAGTAAGAACTCTTGTGTGACATGTCAGTTGGAAATCATAAATCGTATACCGGTGTCATTTGACGCAGGAAATGCAGTGATTCTCGTACACAGAGACATGCAAAAGGCTTTTTATCGTGGGCCGTACAAGCGCTTCTTGAACAAAATGGCATCTTCTGGCATACAAGATCACTTGTATACCTGGCTTTCGTCATACTTCAAAGGCCACACTCAAATAGTCAACACAGAACAGCACTCATCAACACTACAACAAGCAACTGGCGGATGATTCAAAGAAACGTTCTGGAACCGTTGATTTTTCCAATGTACATAAATCACTTATGCGACGTTCTAACATATGGCATGCCCTTTCTTTTTGCTGACGATATCAAAATCGTTTGCACATACCGCCAGCAGAGCAGCATGGATTTCTGTCTACAACATATACGGCAGGAACTAGCGACATTGCAGTTGTGGTGTAAAACATTGCTAGAGATATTCTCAGCGAGCAAATCACACCTCATTATTTACGATTCTAAATTACCCGATGGTTCTGTTCTACTGGATGGTTATAATATTGATATAGCCACTTTGGTCAGTGATATAGGAATACGGTATTCAAACTCCCTCAATTTCTCCGAACAAGTATGCTTTCAGGTAGCAAGTACTAAAAGAACGATAGGCTGCATCGAAAAGACGTTCAGTCTACCAGCTGCGAAGCTGGTGCTTCACAAAATGTGTGCCCGGCCTCAACTCGAGTAGTACACATTCGTCTACCGCCAACTTTGCTTGTGTTAGGAAACCTCCAACGATCATTTACAAAAAGTTTATTACGAGATTCTTCTACGTTCACCTATAGGCAACGCTGCCCAAAACCTGGTATTGGTCCACTTTTGTTGCGTAAACTAAGGCTGAACTCGATACTTCTTTATAAACCCATGCATTTGGACGCCATCGCTACAGTGTTTACCGTCCATTTACAACACAGCTGCCAATATGGTCTAAGGAATGAGGGGTCCACCTTGCCAACTCTGCCATCTGGGGCAAAGATGCGCGCAAACTTCTTCATTGTAAAATATTTCCATATCTGGAACAAAATTCCGAATGAAGTCAGAGCCAGTATGAACATTCGGCTATCTCACGATATCGAACATGCCTATCTTCAAACTCTCCGTACCCCCTGATGGCCTTGTTGAGTTTGGTCCGGGAGGCATTTGACCGTCAGTTGTGTATTACGTAGGTAACCGTCCCTGCTGTCTACCTCCCTCCGAAAACAGCTTGCTTGAAACGGTTCGTTGTATCATATACTCACACGGCCATTCAGCATTTGGCCCACTCTATGCCCACTAAACCGTTTACAACACAACATTATTTTACTGATATGTGTTCATTCACGAGTAAGCATTACGCCGATTGTCGGAAGATACGTATAACATTGGCCCATCAATAAATCCTGCGAAATGAATTTTATGAGCCATAGTTTGAACACGCACATTTTTTGGGCGTTCTATATCGCCTGCTCAATATTCCGATTGCCTCAACAAGTCCCGAGTAAACCGTGAGATAACATAACAAGTGGCTGACAGAGATATATATAACTAACAGGAGCAAGAATAACAATATTGCATAAAGTTCTTGTCAAAAAATTTCGTATACAAATTATTTGTCATAGTAAATATGATCACCCCGCATTTTCTCATTTAACGTGTAAGATTGCGTTCTTTTTCTTGATCCCACAAGTAGTCATTGTGCGAGGAATTTTTATGCGATGGGAGGATGCACAAAACTCCGTCTCGGCTGAACAATTCGCGAGGTTTTCAACTTTTTGACGGCTTCCAACAATCGACGATGTCCTGTGCCGCACTCTGCCCAATCGATTTTGGAATTTCCCGTTATTCCTCGACAATGCCAACTCATTTTAACATTTTCCGGACGCCAATTTTATCCCCTAATGGCGAGACACGCTAAAGATGCATTTGGACGTTCTCCCCAGAGTGGCCTTGAATTTGTTAAAAAAATCAGCGCAAGACATCCCATCGATTTCACCGTTTTGTGCACGGGTTTGATTCTGTGGACCCAATATACCCGGATCCAGTCAGTTTGTTCGTTTCGATGTCCGGCGGTTTTCTGTTGACCTGAAAGACAGTCATTGAAAACGGGGTGCAACACCGCTCTTGGCGGTTACTGAAGGTTCCAAGAACTGAGTATAATAATAATCTAGCATAACAAAATGAATTACCAATTAAACGGCTTTCTAAGCAAGTGGGAATCCAACACTATGAGGCCGCCCGTGGAACAGCAGCCAACAATCTTCAGTGGAAGGTCGTTCCAGTGATTGATAACACTATAAGTGTATTGTTGCCTAAGCTTCGTCCGAGGTCGAAGCCTATAGGCTTCTAGTCGTGACCTCTTCGACTCTTATCACTTACTAGAGTGAAGAATTGTTGCGCGAGTCCTATGCTACAGAGAAAGTGTGTGAGAATTAAGTCAGCGCAAAGTCATCGGAACTCAAGTGGATTAACATCGAGAATTTTGAGGCGGGACTCGTAGGAGAGATGCCGTAAGCCAGTGAACATTTTGGTGGCTACTCGCTGGACACGTTCAACGGCGAGTGTGTCCTACTTCAAATCGGTGTAGACAACTTGACTGGCAAACTCGGGCAGCGGTATTATGTAGACTCCGTAAAGGGTGTGGAAGGCTATCCAGGTTTGTGCGGAGGGAAGGCTCTTTTTATCATCCCAAATGTCATAACGCCCCTTTTGGCAGCCAGCTGGTGGTGATGAGAGAGGGATAGACCAGACGACAAACAACTCCCTATGTCCTTTTTAAGGTCTACTTTCGTGATGTTCACTACACTTTGTGCACCGTATATCACGAATAGGTTCCCGTAGTCTCCACTGAATAACATGTGCGCACATTTGCCGTCGTTTAGAGGGAGACTCCAGTCATCTGGCCAGCATTTAATACGGTCAAGTTCAAACTGCAATGCATTGGGGTCACAGGCGTTCCAGATTTTTAAGTCGTCAGCATGAAGGAGGGTGTTGTTAGAGATCAGCTCGTGGAGTTCATTGATGTAGATCAGAAACAACAGTGGACCAAGTACCGAGCCTTGAGGAATTCCCACAGAGACTGGGGATAGAGACGAAAGACCTGAACCGGTTTTTACTCTGAAAGTCCTATTACCAAGGAAGGAAGTGATCCAGCGGAGAACCTTTTCTTGGATCCCATGAGCTTCTAGTTTATGCAGGATTTTTGGCTGTATCTGTTGAGTGTGTTGTCGGATTTTCCGCTTGCA
>QNGE01002488.1:17442-59090 GCA_008508345.1 Paragonimus westermani | reverse complement strand
CCGGCATCTTGTGAGTGCCGGAGACAATCCTCCATTGTTTCGTTTGCGAAGTAAATTGAACTTAAATGGTGACAGCGGACAGCCTTGACGTACGCTGCTCATGCTTCTGAAACTGTCAGACAGTTCGCCGTGAACCCTAACCTGAGGTGAAGTATGGGAATAAGGTGCCAACAGTATGCACCCATACTTGGTTGGTACACTCCTGTGTTCAAGTGACTCTAAAAGTCTAGGTCGATCCATTGAATCGAGCGCACCTTTGTAGTCGAGAAGTACGGCATTTGTTGGCCGGTGGTGTGCGGCGCTGCTTGAGAATTTAGCGGTGTGTGAAAATTTGATCAACACATCTTCGTCCATTCCGAAATCCCGCCTGCTCTTCTCTGATGTTTACTTCTCGAGCTGCAGTTGGTCGATGAAGTATAATTTGTGCCAGAGTCCTAGTAATGACTGGGATCAAACTAATTCCCCTATGGTTTTCGTAAAAGCCGCGAACTCCCTTTCTTGAACATGCGAAGTAATATTGAGTGCCCCCAGCACGGAGG
Source organism: Paragonimus westermani (assembly GCA_008508345.1). Taxonomy (NCBI): domain Eukaryota; kingdom Metazoa; phylum Platyhelminthes; class Trematoda; order Plagiorchiida; family Troglotrematidae; genus Paragonimus; species Paragonimus westermani. Next base: position 58,551 of record QNGE01002488.1, on the reverse strand, counting down.
CATGGCCGTCCACACAAGTTGAAACAACTCGGTTAAAGCCTCTACTAACGCCTCTCTTCCTTCTTTGAAAAATGCCGGCTCAAGGTCATCTGGACGAGCAACCCTATTATCAGTAGTTGAATTCAAATAATTTTAGTATTCATCGTACGAGTCTTTTATCATTATTACGAGACGAAACCTTAGCCTCTTTGGTGTCGCTGTAGCGAGTACATCAGTTCCTGTGATCTTGTAGTTGGACCTGTACGATTTCTGGTTTTCTTTTCTTCTTTACAGCCAGTCGTCAAGTTGACCATGAATCGGTACAACAACGTTTTCTCCTACACCAGGTACGTCGACTTGCAGTTATTATTGTTTCATGTTTCACAAGGTGATTTTGATCATCAATTTTTAGCTCTTCTGGTTACAATCTTGTGGTTCTCCTCATTACATCATCGCTTTACTCATCTCATGTGATGTTCTCCGGAGTAACATTTCGTACATTCTGATCACACATGGACATGTAAATAATTTTAAACGAGTCAAAATTCCACAGAGCGGGATTAAACAGACACCAAAAATGAAAATCACATTTGTGGGACTGCTGACTACCAGGGTAGCCGCAGTGTCAACACAAATTGTTTTTGAACACATAGGGGGGACTATGTCGTTTAATGGCCAAAGCCTCAGCAAACTGGAGTATGCGTTTCCGGTTGCTCCGAAAGATCACCGAGAACGCGTCAGAAACTTTGACTGTGTCCTGTTTGTATTATGTGTCTTACGACGGAAGTTGTGGGGTACCGTCCATCGGCATCTATACAGGCTCCTGGCGTTTCTAATTGCGTCTCAAACCATTCGGGTACATTCTCCTTGATACGAACAGCTAGTTGTCGGTTTGTCCTCCCTATGTAGCTCATACTGCAGCTACATGAGTATTTGTATAAACAGTGAGATGTGACAGACGTACACTGTTTGTTCGTAACCGGTAGAGTTCTAGTTCGTTGCATTACACACAGCGTTATAAGTCCTGGATACAGCCGCTGTTAGACGCTTCCTCGTCATTGTTGACCAGCTGTCCCCTGGAAACGGGAGTTCTAAATACACCGTCCTCTTCGGTACCGTCGTCACTTCTGCAGTTGGGATGACGGCTTTGCTGTACTTTTTAATAAATCCCAGAGGGTACCCGTTGACCTGCAGAGTGTCTGTCAGTAAGCCTAACTCTAGCTGTAGGTTGTCTTCAGTGCAAATCCTTCGTGCTCTATGGAAAAGCGTCTTGACTAGGCTTCTCTTATGCTGCACCGGACAGAAGCTTTCGAAATGCATGTACTGTCCATTCCAGGTAGGTTTCCTATAGACGGATCTCCCTACTGTGCCATCTTGTCTTCGAGTGACTAGAATGTCCAGGTACGGAAGGCAGTTATTCACTTCGTTCTCTCTTGTCAGTTTTAGGTTCGGGTGAGCCTGGTTCAACTTCGAGAATAACGTATTTGATTCACTGGAGCTGTCAAAGATGGCTAGAATATCATCTACGTAGCGTCTGTACAGCACTGGTTTTGACAGGCTTTCGCATAGTGTGGATTCTACTTTGGCCATGAAGAAATCCGCTAGAAGTGGACCCAACGGACTGCCCATTGCAACCCCATCCACGTGTCGGAAACCATACGTTTGAAAGTTGAACCTAACATTATGTGTGCATAGGAGTAATAAAGATTTCAGTTCGACCATCGGGATAGGAAATGGAACACTGCTGCTTACAATGAATTCGCAAATGCTATCAACTGTTTCATGAAGCGGAATTTTAGTAAACAGGGATGTCACGTCAAATGAACACATCAGTTTATCTCGGACATTTAAGCCATCTATACAGTTAACACGTTAAAAACTGTCCTTCAGACTGTACTTACTGAACTGTTTTCTGACTGGTTCCAGCAAATCAGCTAGCCAACGGGCTAATTTATGCTGCGGTGCGTTACACATGGACATAATAGGTCGAAGCGGGACATTGAGTTTATGGGTTTTGGGCAGTCCGTACATTTAAAATTAGTTACATGTCCATGTGTGATCAGAATGTATAAAATGTTACTCCGGAGAACATCACATGAATTGCGTCTTCTCATTGTTTTATCCAAGTTCATAAAGGGAACAAACTGTTTCAGCTTTACTCGTCGTTCGAAATGGTCCGAAAATAATGACTGTTGAATAGCGCAGGCAAAGTGTCTCTCGAATATGACCTATCTCTTTCTCACTTTCAACTTGGTTGTTTGTTTGCTTACGTGCTTGCTGGTTCAAGTTTGAGGTTTGACTTCAGGCTTTGTTAAAAACTAGGCTTCTCTTTTACCTGTGGACCGAGATTTGTCTCTTTCTTTTTCGTGTTCGCGTGGCTGTCGTATACTAGTGTCAGTCGCTAATGTGACGCTGTCGGTAAAATCATGAATCGTTTCTCGATTGTAATACAGCCATAACGACGTGCCGTGCCTGAGCACTCCCACGCAATTAGTCATGTGGCATCCCGCCAGCTCACAGCTCGTAGGAATCGCTAACAGTTGGCCAATTTTACCAAGTGGTGGATGAACGGGAATCTGTTTGTATGCGGCAATTTATAGTTTCATTTTCCGGGACCCTGTCAACATGGAGAATTAACTGAACGTAACTGCATATTCCTATTAACGAAACCGCTCTTCATCTGCCTGCGTCCCCGCATCCTTTTCGACGTGGTTATCGCCTAATCACCTGAAGTCCTTTTGAACACGAGTCTCTTTTCTATAAGATGACAGCCGTTTTAAAAGTACTGTGTCTGGGAAAGTGATTTAGATAGCAGTTTTCCAATAACTCTTTTTTAGAAACATTTGAAGTCAGTTTGCAATCCCACTCATTCGTGCATCGCCTTTTTTAAAATTTGGTTAAGTGGAACCTACTTATCGATTGGTCCCATGTATGGGCAGTATCGTTTACTGAAGTGCAACAGGTCAACCTGTGCAGAAACCGTTGACTGCACTCTCAGTTGATTACTTTAGATTGTTAAGGTAACTAATTGATGTAATTGCTGTCACTATAAATTCCCTTCTCATGATCTTTGCTGCCGAAGTTTAATCGGTCGCCTCCACTCTTTCGGATGATTCACCAGTTGCAGAAATTTCATTTTTGTCGTGATGCTCTTATCTTTTTGATACATCACCTGATCCATCTGCACCAACATGTGATCCCATATATGACTCACGTGACAGCCAATGTCTTGTGATGTAAACTTATACCAGTTTTGCTATGGCCCTGTGGCCTTGGGACCGTCGGCGAAAATTGATACGGCGGGAAACGCGTGCTTATTTCCCACTATTAGCAAGCTGTCCGTGTTCTCACATGGACAGCTGGTACCATACGTCATCAGCACTGCAAGAAACGTGTGGTTTTACCCAAGTTTTTGTGGTGTGTAATGACCATTAAAAACGATAGGGTGAGTAGAGAGCAACAATGGCAGTTCAACAGCTGGGTAAGTGCGACTTGAAGCTGATCGTAACTTTTCCCTTACCATCGATTATCATGTGGTCACCTTCAAAAGTTAAGTTCAGGCGAATTCGCTTCTCAGAGGGAACTTCAATGTAAATTTTGGCCGCTTTCGGATTGCAATGAATTTTTACAAATCTTTCCAGGTACTCGTTGGTCAGTAAGACGTCCTTCACAAATTCCTTGTTGATGCCGTCATCCGCACGTGTTTTTCTGGCTTTATGAAACAGAGTTCAGACTAAGCAACGCTTGTGTACCATCGGAACAAACGAGGAAAATTAAGGATACGGGCTAGTACACATTGCTTTCGTTACACCGCGCGTTTGATCGTATTGTTTTCACGTCAACTGATCAAAACGTCCAAAAACGGTAGGCTTTTCTCAATCTCTGGTTTACAAGAAATTGAGGTGGGAAATCCTTGAAGTTGATTGAAATGAATCACATCAGTAAACACTAAAATCTCATCCACATATCGCTCGTAGAAAGTGCTGCCGTCAATCGAGTTGAAAATCTATCCTTCAACCATCCCCAGGAATATATCTACCAATGTCGGGCCCAATGGGCTGTCCGTTGCCACATCACCAACCTGCTTGTAAGTAGTACTGTCAAAATAAAACCGAATATTCTCGGTACATAAGGGAATCAAATCGCAAAGGTAAACAGCCAAAACGTTCAGTGGTATATTTTGGCGCGAAACAAAAGCGCATAGAAAATTAACACTCATACAGAGAGGTACGTTCGTGAGTTACGATTCGACATCAAAGGAGTAAAATTTAGCGCAACTCACAGACATATTTTCCGGAGTTTTCGCCAAATCAAATGAATTTATCATACAATGGGGACTGAAACATTGGCGGATTGACTTGGGAATATTCACAAACCATCTAGTCATCTTATGGTACGCTGTTTTTCGATCCATCTCGAGACATGTTCCACGACCCTGGTTCGCAGCTGATGCTCAGTCCTGCTGATATAGGAGGCTCCATATCTACATTGAGATTCATAGATAATGTTGGATTTTGCCGACTTGAGTCAGCCAAATCCGGTACCATTTGTTCCACACAGGGAATTGGAATCCAGAATATTGTGAACTGAATCACTGGGAATACTGCATTGTATTCAAAACGACGGTGAATTAGTTGGCGTACATCATCGCTCTTAAAGGGAGGGCGCAGAAATACTGGCTTTCTGGACGTTGTCGGTTCGAATTCCTACGTCAAGGAGTTGGAATTTTTTAGTGAGCGGGTTAGAGTAACCGTTTAGCTGTAGGGTGAATCGTATCTTCAGCGCAAATACGTCTGGGTCGATCAAACAAAGTGCGCACCAAATTTTGTTCATAGGTTCAGGGTGCAAAGTTTTCAAAATGCAGACGATGGGCACTTCGTTGAATCTAGCCGTCTGCCTTTCTTCTAGTGTATATGTCAAGAACCGGTAGACTGTTGTGACCCTTGCCTTCCATACTGAAATGTACGTTTGGGTGCAAAGAATTACTTTGGTCTATTATGCTTTGTGCTTGCAATTGATTGTCTGCGATGGGCAAGCTATCACCGACTTATCGATTGTATAACTGCGCTGACGACAAATGTCCTGTTACTGGTTTCTCAAGCTCTGCTACAAAAATGTCTGCCTGGATAAGGCCGAGCAGACTAGCCATAGCAACCTCATCAATTTGCCTATCTTGAAAAACGAAACTGATGTTTTTTACAGAGTAGCTGTGGTTGGCTTTCGGGCATATTCTTGTCACGGCCGGGATTGGAATTCCGGCCACGTTTTCACGAGGCAATCATGTTAATCACTACTTCGTTGAAGTCACGTTGGGTACGATCGATTGATCATGTCTGAACGCTTAGTCACTCCTTGATGTGACTTTTTACTAAGAACGATATTTTTCAGGGGTCATGGGCGATAGAATTCACTGGTCAGGTGAAGATGAGGGCACACAAACGGGTTGAATATAATCGAGAAACACCTCAAGTGGAACGATCTGAACAACCTATTGGGTAATCTAGACACCAAGTTCGTTTTTCTTAATCATTGACGCACTGTTGGGAAACGGGTTACGGTCGTTCGAAGCAATCGTTCCAGAAATCTTCTTTGAGCCCTAATTGTCCTGCAGACAACGGGTAAACTCTGTTGACCTCTATAAGTTATAAGGCTAGTCTTCACAATGTGCACATCCCAATGTCAAACTGTTAAGTAATTACGATAAATCTGTTTTTGCTGTCACAAGTATGACAATTAAGCCTTTTGCTTGCTGGACACCTTGAAAATATTGTCAGTTCATCACCTTCAAATTTTATTGACGGTTAGAAGAAACCTTAAAGCAAACAAACGACGCAATGGTCCTGGTTTTGAAATCACTGATTGAAACGAAGTGTCATTTGACAGATTGCTCACAGCTGGAATATCCACACCTGGATATGGCATTGTGTCGCACCCACTAGTGTGCCGGTATCCTTAAACTTGTCACCTGTTCCTCATGATATTTCTTTGTATTGTTTTAAAGTCTGTTCGTTCGGAGTGCATGGTGGTCAAAGCTCTTGTACTCATGCAGATGGCATAGAGTTGGATGTGTGTGTCTACGCTTCATCCGACGCACGTCGGCATAGGTTCCGTCGTTACCAGCTTCGCTTTTCCTAAACCGTCCTGTGTTGTAGTATTGTCTTCGTCTGTGCTTGTTCCCTCCGTCATCGACAAGTGATTGACTTCGTTTTCGCTGACCACACAGCTCAACCGCTGTGATTCTACGTTCCCCTTCTAGTCTCTTCGCGTGTGTCCCGAAACTTGACTAACCTTGTTTTGTGTTACTCTTTTTCTTCACATGCTCATCACTCTCATCATGTGTGCTTCTGGTTGAAAGCAATTCACACGACAATTTGCTACGCAACATTGAATGTCTGGAAAAGTACGCGCTCATGTTTCCGGACACAGTGTTGTTTGTGAAGGACGTTCGTGACAAAAGCGAACAGAATGAAATTTGTGAATGGAGTTACTATTGTCGAGGCCATCGACTGAAGAGCATCGATTGTATCGCTATCCACTACTCGTCCGAGAAACGGTTGATCAAAGTGAGTCGCTACATACTAAAGTCACCGCTTTTATTACTAGTGTGTAGTTTCGTTACTGGAACCGTGAGCGAAGTCATCAATAGCCTGATATAAGGTTTTTCTCAAAAAGTTTTCTTTCATACATGCTCTGTTCAGACGGGTGATCTATGTAAACTTTCATCAGTTGCTGACAGTTATTTGCACATGATTGCCTCTCAACACCATACAGGCTAGGCTGAACATAGTCACTTTGAATTTTTAAAGGAGACCACGTTTACTGGTCTCGTGTTTGCTTGAACTCGTTTACAATCGGTTGGGCACAAGTCTGTTCGATTTGCACGTGCACATACAATATGGGTCTTTTTAATTATTCAGGTGTGAAAATCCATGTACTATTTTACTCTCATTGGCCTAGCTTCTGCTGTACGATTCCAGGTGGAATTTCCTGAATCCCGAATTCACGAGGAGATGCTGTCGCTTTTGTCTGTTGCCAGCCGTGGTTTAACTGATGCGGAATTGCGGGACATCGCAATGCGCAAGGCGAACTGCAGCTCCGGCAGTGGAATGGGTCCGTTAGTAGGTCACCCGTCGAACGTGACAATAACTTCCGGGCATGAAACTGTGGATGAATTGGACATGGAACGAGCTTCCACAACGACCAGCACAATCACTGGCGGTAGTTTGCACAGTCAGCTTCCGCTCAGTCCGCCTGGTCTTCCGGCACGACCGGCGGCTATTGCCCCGGGCTATTCGGACAGTGGAGTAACTTCGGTAGCCTCCACCAGTTCTACAGGAGCATCAACCAGCTCCCGCGTTCCTTTCTCTGCATCCGTACGGTTGGGTAGTCGACGTTGAGTGTCGCGAATTGGTTCTGACGCCACTTCCCGACGTCGTTTATGTAATGTTCACGCGATTGAATATGCCCGATTCCTATGCTTTCGATTAGGTGCACCAATTCCTCCAATGCTATGTATTTAACCCGTCTGCAGACGCGCGATTTACGAGCACGGTACTGTTTACACACCACGAGGTCTCTCGCATCGCCGCCTCTCCTGCCTATGCTTCCCAACAATGGAACATCAGTGACTCACAACAACTGTGATACAAGGCTGAGATACACCTCTGTTCCTCACTCGTTCGCCTATGTTCTCTTAATGTATCTGACTTTTTATTCATGTACTGCTGTTTACTTCAGTCTGATCATACCGAATTTATTCGTCTTTTGCAATAATTCTCTCTGGGGTTTATCGCAGCCGTCAGACGGCGCATTGGTCGTTCAGACGGGTAGTAACAGCGCTATATATGGGTTTCTCTTAGATGACGTTACTGGGAGGCGATGGCACCATTAGGAAAAATTCCAGGTATACTTCTCTCCCAAGTTGCAGCTTCAAATGAAAAACGAGTTCTGGTTTGTAACGTACACTCTACTGCACGTGTGATGTTGATATCTGCATCTTACCTCTGCGTTCTCTTACACATGTCTAAATCGGTGCAGTCACTGGTTTGATCTCATGCCGTCCAACCGCGGCTTTGCGGCGTAGCTCTTTCTCTCTTTCCAACTATTGCAACAGAGACAGGCGTATTTTCAAATTGAGTGCGTACCAGACCACGAATGCGGAACGCTCATCCTGTCTGCTTACGATTGTGACGCACAGGTCCTTATATATATTCTCAGGATTCCAAGCACAGTATTTCCTTTATATTTACACATAAACACTATCTGGGTTTGTACATTCCAACGGTATCTAGCTATCGCCTGAGGATGACTCCTCTTTTTTTAATGTTGGGGGCACTTGCGAGTTTGGCCTTGGCCTAAAGCGTTTTGATGTGCTGTCTATCCGTCTGTCATATCAATGGTGGTTTAAGTCTCTTGTTGGCAAAATATCTGTGACTACGACATTGACTACCGCTTACACATGGCTGTGGTGCGAATTCTGGTTCTATCTCAACTGCCATCTGTCTTTGATTAGTCTTACGCTATCCGAATCCCACATGCGACCTGGTCCACCTACAACGGTCAGCCTCATTTGTCTCAAAAACCGTATCAACAGAGGTCATTTAAAAGATATATTTATTTCGTAAGTCCTATAAAGCCGAAGACTCTAATTTGGTGTTACATACCTTCCGTTCTGATCTACAAATCCGAAATCACGTAATGCACTTATGAGTTGCTTTATCGCTACGGCGAACACAACATTTGGTCTGGTTTTAATTACTGATGAGCAGTGAAGGATTTCGGTTGATAACCGTTGAACATCACTCACAGGTGATTGCGGCTTTCTCGTTCCCATAGTTCTTTCAGCCAATCCCTTTCGAAAAGAAGCATTAGAACTATTAGACCAAAACCCCTTACTGTTCATCACTAACGGAAATACCGTTCAACGAGGTTTGTTACTTCAACTTTGACAGTAGTCCACATCTTGGAGTCATCGACTGGAGTTAACAGGACAGCGTTCCCCCATCGAGGCGATCAGGCAGCATGAAGGTGCTCCTCCTTCGAAAGGGTGGGGGAAGATAGGGAGTTAGTGAGGGTAGAAATAATCAAGGACTTGGGAATGCTCGTAACGAAGGGTTTAAAGTCCTCAAACACTGTCCGGATGCAGCAAAGAAAGGAAGCAGAGCGTTGTACGTGTCGCTTTAAGGTGAGTGAACTTGCTATTGTAACTGTAGATCGCATGTGAGGCCACGTATGCAATGCTGTGTGTATACATAGAGTTCGAATATGGTGAAAGACGCTGAAGTACTTTGTAAAGTTGAAAGTGGTTTTTATGAAGGTGCCGGAGGGATTGCGGAGTAACTAATATTGAGATAGGGTCAGAGGGGGGGAGCTCACAGAAACCCTCAAAATTTTTTGAGGGATCGCCAGAGTTAAAGCGGATTCTTTGTTCAAACTACATGCACATTCCTACATCCAAGGTCACGATCTTAGTTGGGAGAAGACGTGAGCTACCACATTGATTAAGACGAACTCCTGGTGTTGGGTAACTGGCAGTTGAAACCTGCTGCCACAAGAGGTAATGTCATTTGATAATGTGGCAGAGTTCAAGAAGAAGCCTCGTGAATATTAGTCGTTTCTCTTCCTGTACCCATCATGAGGGATTTGTTTACGTTAACTTCCCTAATGCTAACCCCGTAGAATTAAGTTGATCAAGTTTTCATCCCTATTTGCCGTTACACAGAACGTACGTCACTAACATTTAATCGCGGCCGTCGCATTCCGATAGACTTTCCAGTCAACCCTTTTAGACAAGGAGCTTTATTCCCGAGCTTCGCCCGTGTTAGAGCTGGTCAGTAGTGTATCTCCTCACCGCGATCGGGACTGGAGCTCGGGCTACGAACCACTCCTTTTAGTTGACCATAACTGACGCTGACAATCTACCCAAATTGCATTTTAGTGGCTACGATTTCGGGCCGTTTGGCGGTCTGTACGTTTCACTAAACGTGGTTTGTTAACGCATGTGTGACTACTTAGGCTATGGGCCTTACACGTCTACCGCTGATGTATCGTGTTATCGCTCGCCAAATCTTGACGCAAGTAGGTTGTATCGGCTGTTTACTTCTCGTCGTCAACTCATCATGAGAGTTCTGTTTAGCTTAGCCTTCTTAATGCTAATCTTCTCGTAAAGTTGAGTTTGTCAAGTTCTCATCACTATTTGCCGTTAGTGTTATCCCGCTTTACTTTGAAAGCTATTTCATTTGCAAAATTGACCATGCTGTCTGAATGCGTAGGTTCCAGAGAGCGAACTCGTGTTAATCCTGCGCTCTGTTCTTGCTTCACATCTTATCCACCAGCAGATGAACTCGTATGCATCAGTGGTAGTGGTTGTGAACCTTTTATGTGCCGGTGACTTAAGCTCCTCAGTTCTTTATTCGGTACCCCTTGTGAGTACCCATGGAAGTGAATTTCTCATATCATCGCAGTACTGGGTGTCCACAAAAGCTCACTGGTGCCAGAAGCAATTTCTTCCTCAGGCTGCTTCTCCCTGGAATTAATTGACTGCTCATAGGCGAAAATGACCATGCATTTGCATACAATAGTTCCGTCACGCCTAATGTGAAACCAGTTGCACAGTAGTCAACATAATGACCTCAGGAAGGTGTAACCAGAATTCAAATGCCGACAGTATTTGGGACATGCACACCTAACGAGCCTCAACATGCTCGAGCCTAGTCATCATCATAAACATCAACACATCAGTGGTTCACACTAATGTTTAACTGCCACACAACCATGAAGAAAAAACAAACCCTATATAAGAAGAGGGAAGGAAAAAAGAAGGGGACGGGAAGGGACTTGACTACTTAAAATGATTACGTCCATATTCAAACGTTCAACATCAAAGTGCCTATACCTTACAAACAAACAACCGAGCTGCAAGTGAGAGTAAGGCGTCATCAGCGAGACGGCTTTCACTGCCCCGCGTCATCAAATGCACTCACTTCAAAGACAACTCGGCCAAACAACGACAACATTCACGCCACTTAGTTCGATTAGCCGTCACCTCATCTGACGTCTTCAGCCAGAGAGTCTGTGAATCGCGAAGTCCCCATCGTGGGAGACGAACACGACCCACAGTGGCCAACCCCTTGGTGAACGACTTCATTTCCCTACGCTAGGTCATTATCTGTCCACCTCGCACCTTATACCAGTCGGTCGCAGTGTCAGCGAAGAGTGCTCGGTGTGGCAGGCGACTAGCTGGCATCCTTAATAAATGACCTAAGCATTTAAGGCTGTGCAAACGTAGAGGTTGAACAACAGAACTCATTTGGCAATCACTGCCAAACACCCGCTTTCTAACCTCTTCGTTACGTACACGCTGGTGCCACCCGATACCAGCGACTGAACGCAGACAGCGGTGGTCAAATACTTGAAGACGGTTCACGTCGTCTACCCTGAGAGGCCAGGTTTCGCTGCCGTAAAGTAATACGGCCATCACCGTTGTCTTATATACGTGCTCTTTTTGCTTCGGAGAAATACCTCTCTGTCGCCAGAGATGCCCCAGATTAACGAATACCACCCTAGCCTTAGAGATATTTCATTCCCTACACCTCTGCCGCCGACGCTGATGCAGCTTCCCAGGTGTACAAGCCGGTCAACAACCTCCATGACTACATTGTCTAACATCAAATCTACGTGGTCACAGAAATCCTGCAGAATCACTTTGCATTTTGAGGCTGCAAAGCGCATTCCGAAGTGTTTAGCAGAACGCGAAATTGCGTCTAGCCAACAGCTGTCAAACAGCAACACCTTGTCGTCAGCATAATCAAGATCAGTCAGTCTTTCACCATGTAGGAGGTTCATGCCGGCACCTTGTGAGTGCCGGAGACAATCCTCCATTTTTTCGTCTATGACGAAATTAAACAAAAATGGTGACAACGGACAGCCTTGACGTACACCGCTCATGGTGCTGAAACTGTCAGACAGCTCACCGTAAACCCTNGACCAGCAGCCTTATTACGCTTGAGAGCCGCAATGCAACTGCGGACCTCAGTCTCATTGGGTGGTTCCAAGTCTACCGACCAGGACACTACATCACAAGTTTGTGGCGGCAATGCGGTAGAAGCAGGAGGCCAGTTAAATTGACCCTCAAAGTGTTCCGCCCACCGCTCTAACCTTCTGGGCTTATTATAGATGAGTGTGCCATCTGTCTCGCTGATAGCTTCACTGACAGACAGTCGCCTGGGACCAGTGGCACGTATAAGCTTTAATAGTTTGCCAGTGTTTTCTGAAGCAAAAGTCGTCTCCATTTATTTAACTTTTCCCAATAACCAAGCCTCACGATCAGCCTTTAGGCTACGTTTCGGTTTCTTCCGGACATGTCGAGCCTAGTGCTTCGTACGGAGTATTCCGTTTGTTGGTGAGTAGCTGGGAGTTTTGGTCACCATAAATTGAACGTGACTCACTCCGCTACAGAGATCGTGTTTTCAAAGTTTCTTAAACCACCTTATTTAAAAAGAAAGCACTATGTTTGAGTTTTCTTTTTAGTTTGAATCGAACTCGAGCACCGTTAGCTAATTTACGGCCCATTCTTAGCAAGGCAGCTGAAATTGCTCCGATGCGTATGTGTGAGCGTGGTCGCACGATCAGATCAATTAAACGCAGCGCACCCATACAATCTGGTGTGTTCAGTACTGTAAGCCTTGAAAACTGGGTTGTCTTACACTGCATGGCTTTCTCGATCGGTGGAGCAATCTATTAACTGGCGATCGCTGATGTGGCCGGTTCGTTGTTGGAACGTACAAAATTGCGAGCTGCGGTTTTGAGGCTGATTTCAGTATGGAACTAAGTCCCTGTCACTTAATAGTGGTATCGGTTTACAACGCTTACCGCGTCTAATTAAGTTATCTGAGAAGTAGGTAGGCCTACGTGGTCAATCAGTAAAGGAATTAATTTGATCACTAATTCGGATACAATGAGGGTGTTGCAGATATAGTTAGTGTAAAATGCACCTACGTTCCCATTTTCTGCTAGGTGCCTGTGGCCACAAGTCGAAAAGTTCAAATTTGGCAAATATGGCTCTCTGCTTCCAGTACTGCATCATGTTATTTCAACTGAACACGCGAGCGCTGAGAAATGACAATGGTCATTAAGGTGCTTATGCAAATGGTTGCCCTCGCTGGGTAGGCTGGTTGGTGCCGCTCTTTGTCACGTGGGTAGCCAACTGATGGCCACAGCTGCTGCAGTGGTTGAACAGATTGTTTTCGGGCACATACATTGTTCTCTCTTCAAATACTTGGAAGCTGAAATAAAATCATAATACACTACAGCCTACGGAATAAGGTTGAACAATTCTCATCGTCTGAACTCCTATGGGCAGTACTATACTGTGCGTTGTGTGGCCATCAACTGGTAACTGTATGTGGTTTAAGATCACAGTGATGAACGAGGATGCTTGTGGTGTTTCCGGGCCATTGGTTTCTTGGCACTTTTTACCCAGTCATCCGCTGACGCAAGCAGCAAATCGTGATTGAGTTGAGAATTGTTTCTGTAGTGTTGGCCGACAGCGACAATGTCCACTGTCTGTGCGTGAATTCCCGGGTCTTAGATAACAGATGAAGAGGCAGCGTGGTAGTTTTTCCAGACCACTTCCGTCTTGTAATATATATATTTTTTCATTAGTATGATAGCTTGATAGCCGTCATCAGCATGGTTCGCTATAGCTCTAATGGTTTACTACTCATGTGATTCAATTTGCCTAACTGGATTATGCGGTAGTTTGGTAGCTTGTATTTCATGACCTCCTTTGTTCTTGCTTTGGGGTTCATTAATTAGGATAGTCTGAGTGGGAGATCTTCGCAAACGGTGCTTATCGAACTGGTGTGATCGTAGAAGACTCTTGGTCTGAGGTTTCGTTCACTGCTAAACCTCTATTACAAGATATGTGAAAATAGAGAACCACGTGCAAAAACACCATTTTGCATGGTTGACGTGTATCCCCATTCTTGGCAGTAGTATGACGACAATCGCCCAAGTCATGTCTCACACAAAGCGCACTTGTTTCCAGTAGTATTACTCAAAAGTGAGGCTGTATGTAACTCAACAGAACTGATGGTCGTGCACGTGAAAGCTCTGGCTCATAACATGAAAGGTTACCGATTCGGTCCCCAGTGATGAATCTAAATAAGGACGATACGTCTAGAGAAAGCATTTGTTGATCGGTTAAGTTTAGCCTGCTGATTGTATTAATGAACTCAAACGAGTCTGTTGCTAATCTGCGTGTCCGTTTCAACTCTACTCCAGTCCTGTGTTTATGGTTAAGGGATAAAGTGCCCTTGTCTGATATTTCTTTTTGTATGTACTCACTCACTTGTCCCTGTGAAACTAGTCACGTGGGTCGCACGACCAGGCGCTTATTTGAACGTATCCGCGAGCATCATCCAGCCTGGATCAATAGCGGAGTCATCAAGATGATAACCAGCGCAACTGTTGGACATCTCGTTGATACAAAGCATACTGTCAATTTGGTCTCCTCTTTCTGTCCGATTTACCGAGTCAAAGGCATTCATTCAAAAACTGTTAGATGCCGATTTTTGGCCACGGCTGAAACGATCGGAACTCGACTGAATAATCCACCTTTGTGCGCACAGAAGCGCTTTGTTCAGGCATTGAAGTTGCCATGGCCTACCACCCAAACCACGACCGATCAAAACGCCATGGTTGCAGTTGCGTCATAATTGTGACATAATCTTACCAAAACATTGTCTCCGTGTTTGCTTATGATGTGTCTGACCTCACTTGAACTTGCTATTTGTTTTTGTTCGCTTTGCCGTGACAATTTTGTTTCATATAGATATGTATTTAGCCTGATGATGAATAAACGAAAACGAGCTTGTTCGTTACACTATTTTTCTTCCATTTCTCTTCCACTGTTGTTCAAAGAAATTTGACCCAAGTTTACTTGACGCATGAAGCCCGAACAGCTCTTATGACACGGAGTTAAGTTCCGGTTTCGATTTGGATCACACATGTGAACCTGTAAGCTTGATTTTGGACTTCGGAACAATAGGTTCGCCGGCTTGGGTTTGTGTAATTCACTTCAACCGTTTCAGGGTGTGTTCAGCCACCTTTTGTGGTAGCTATCGATTTGTTCTGCTTATGTAACAGTTATTGCAATCACATTGTCACACAGTGTGAGGGACAGATTAGGTGGACGAGTTGCTTTCATGATTATGCAAAACGGGTTCTGCGGTGGTGTGAACCAGGCGCGCCTGTGTGAACTATGAGCTAGATCAGCCCTTAGTGCGTGCTGCGGGTCATTTGCTAGCTTTTCCCTGTTCAACTGGAAAACATAGGCACACCTCTCTTCTGAGCAGTCGAAAGTGGGTCTTTGCCCTTGTTCACTGTTGTGAGCCTCTGATTTCTTCAAGCTAGTTATGTGTTAGTATGGTGTTTCCTTGGATCTACTGGTCTCTTCACCGATTGCCAAGGTTGCAAATGCATCGGGCTGTACGAAATTGGGTTTGTTCAAACCGCATTTGTGTACAGTCGGAAGGAAGTTGGGCAACTGGAGGTATTGTCTACCACGAAACGTTATAAGGCAGCCAGCGTCTATGAAGTTGACGAGACTGTTTCGCTCCTCCGCCTAGTTTCCAACGGATTGCTATCGTTATCTAATTCTCGCAGAATTTTAGTTGTAAAGTCCGACGGATAAGGGACTATAACAGCGTGAACATTCCATCGTCGTAGGCTCTTGTTGTAACACACTCAGAGCCGAAAAACAATAAGTCAAAGAATGTGTCTGGGACACAAGACGTGGCATGATGTGGGAAGCAGTGAGAATCCTCACCTTAATTGGTTGCCATGTTCCGCAGCTGCTTACACGGACAATTGAAATGGTCACATTTTTTGGTCCCGAAAAGTTAACCCCCAAATTCTACCCAACTCCCCCCCAGCCGACCGAGAAGTATCCTGTTGTTGAAACAAAATCAGAAACTCCCGTCACCATGTGAACAGTCTGCGTGTTGAAAAAACTGAAGTACTCTGTGTTCGCTACTATCTGGTTCGTCATAATTTCTTGTTTGACAGCCCGTGCACAGTTGTTTGAATTGCCGTTCAGGGTTCGGATCTTTATTTGGCATCGTTGATGGCGGAGACTTTGCTAATGTGCTTCAATTGTGCACTACTTTCTACGGAAGTTGCGAGTCCAATTCACGACATACCACGTTACTCAAGTAATCTAAAACAGTCTATACGATTGTTAATATATGTGGAACTTCGTCTTTTCCTATGAACTCAAGCAACGAGTTAACACAGTATGGTAGTAATCAAACAGGTGTAACTGCTACCTTATCCTGAACTTTGCATTTTTTCAGAACATGCAGTGGTAAACTGGCGGAAGCCTTATCGATGGGATAATTGAAAATCGAAATTATAAAAACCTTACAGCCTACGCTAATTATACTCTACTACTGCTCATTTCATCCAGTCATAAAACGGTTTCCAAGACTGTCACGCTATTACAGTATGGGACTCGCCAATTAGTTTTTAAGGGATGTCCTAACGGACACAAAGAATGAGCATTTGTGTTAGACCGTCTAAGTGGTCTTTATCTACAGAACTTGCTCATCAAGTCAGTTATATCGGAGGGAATTGCAGCCGATTCTTCCGCTGAGCTAGGATCCGTCAGGGGTACGTAGACCAAATACATGCTATGCAGATAGCACCATCATTAAACTTTTTCAAATAGTGTATCAGTAGTCGGTCTTCTGAATGCATGTGCAGTGCGGGTAATTTATTAATCGACTGTCGCCGGTGTGCAGTTTAAGCAATCGACTGATTGTCGAGCAGGTTGTCCACAGTAATACCATATCTTCGGTCTGGTGAACTATACGTACGTCAACACACCGTTTCGTCTAGTGAGAAGCTCCTTATCAGTGGGTCCTTTATGACAATCAGGAAACGAACGCACGGTATACACCTATTTTAGCCTGCCGTAAACTTTCAGTTCAACATTAATGCCATGTTTACCCAACATTTTAGACATGCATTTAACTAACGCCTATCTGCTTTCGAGCGGCACTGACTGTTCATCCTGGGGACTGTAAATATCTTCGCTACATTCCCTCAGAAACCACCGGGTCACTTTTGAGAACGACCGTTGTCTCTCGATTTCATCAGGCACTTACAGTCGTTCAAAATACACACGATTTGCACACGATGGTACAAATAAGTCACGCAGGTCAGTCGAGATCTTAGAAGGTTGAATAAACCATAGCTTACAGAGGATGTTGGTAGGGATGCATACAAGAAGTTGACGTACGCGTTTGTTATGACATGCGCAAATGTAGGTGTCAGCTGGTTCACGCATTAGTAGATTTTGAGAGTTTATGAATACTTTGGCTATGGGTTTGCACGAAACTTCCATGTATATATATATATGGATTGTAAAGTCTGTTCGCGGTCACACTCTGAATGACTAGGCTGTGTTTACAAATCATCCCACAAGCTCCGTCTGATCATACTTAAAAGCAGGTGAACGGTATCACAACATTGCAGAACTATATAAGAGGATTATCACGACTCTATTCAAATAGTCACCTTATAGTTCTATGGTGACCACCTTAACAAAAACAGGTAAGAGAATAGACGAAGAAAACCCAGGGATATTAGGTTTGCTTTGTGGCATCAATACCAGACTTGAAAGTATGCCTTCAGTTAAATGTGAAAACTTCCATTATCCCGTCGGCGCCAACCTATTATTGTTATCGATTGATTCAGTTAGCCATTTTATCGTACCACGCACACAGTCAAACAATCATGAACCTACTTTTAACGTTTACCTCATTGTCCTTGACAGTAGTGATCAATACGGATGAAACACAGTTGTACAGCAGGGTAGTATCCACTTCACATATACAGTCAAGTCCATGAGGATTCGCACCACTGGATAAACTGAAAAAAATTAAACGTCTGCAACATTCTAGGGTTTTTGGCAAAAGACTGACTTATAATTAGACGGAAATTACTGATGAGTAGTCGGGGATCTGGTTTATTTTCAAGTTGAACATCACCCAGATTAGTAATCTGAAATGTCGCCTTGCAAGTTTAATGAGATCAGTGATTTCGACCTGTCTTGGAAGTCCTAATCGTGGGGTTATCGATTGGAGTTAACGAGACACTGTGTCTCCTCTTGAGACGATCGGGCAACCTGATCATTGCTCACAAGCAAGAGTGGTTTTGCGTTCAGATTAGATAATTCGGTCGTGCCTAATGTGAGGTCAATGGCGCAGTGGTCAATACGGTTGCCTCATGATTGGAATGGCCGGAGTTCAAATCCCGGCCGTGGCAAGGATATGCACTACTGACGAGCTCTAATGAGAGCGAAACTCGAGTCTAATGTTTCTTTTCGAAAGAGGCTGGTTCGAAAGTCGATCTGAATGCGTAGACGAAATTGTTAGACTAATTTTGAATAGATTAGTCTACAGAGCTAGTATGCGCTACTCATGGCGGAAAACATTCATCTACGTAACCCTTAATATACGGGTTTTTAGCGTTCCCTTAACTTACTGTCTATTTAAAACGACCATTTCCTGGTGCACACAAAAGACTGAAATGACACGATTTTTGCTCGAGCACATTTCGTTGCCTCTCTACTAACGTCTACTGCAGATGAGTTGAAAAGCACCAAATTCCAAACCACAAAACAATCACACGAGGTCAAAGTTCAAAACCAGTTCGGTTGCTACCACGATAGTATCCGCGTCACGGAGTTCTTTTCGTATGCATAAAATGGGAGTGACGGTGTCTGATTGCATGAGCCCCGGCATGTCATAGCAAACGTTTATTTCGAGTCGAGAACAGAACATGAAATGACGTTGATGAATCAGTCACAGGTTGCGTCATGAAGTGATGCTTGGCAATCGATGACGCTGGCTCACTTCGAATACGTCTAAATTAAGGGTGGCTTCAACGGGCTGCCCGTGCAAGCTTGCCGTTGCCAGTCCAAGTATAGTGATCTACTGGTCCCTCAATTTGTCCCGATAACTGACCATGTGTGAATTCTTCTAATTTGCAGCCCCGTCATCGCATAGATTCGGGAAGTGCTTCTAAGCAGAACTAAGTCATCAAAAATACAGGTTTATCTATCAACTAACCCTGATATGATGCTATCCTGTATTCGGTTTGATATATTAATGAAGTGCTCAACGTGATGGTAGCCGAAGCTGATTATTGGCTCGAACAAATGCAGTCCATTCAGGTAAACTCGTCAATAATCGTCCAAGTTGGCCGTCAAATGGTGGTGTGCATCGATTGGGGCAATCAAACACGGCGACCAACACGAGGAAACCAATTAGCACGCCAGATCCGAGCAACTTCACCGAACTGGGAATCAACAACACAAGTGTAAGACAATTGACATGCAGTTTAATGGGATCATATAAGCCATTGGTCAATGAGAACAGACGAAAAAATTGATCAGCAAAATTGTGTGTTCGTTATAAATACACCTGTCTTGTACGATACTAGGTTCTATTCGAGGCCCAGTCGTTGTGTTTGATTTCATGGAGGGCCACTCAGTGGACAGTAAAAACTTCTAATCAGTTTGTGGTATATCATTTGTGTTCGTCATGTTTTCGCTACATGTACTTGTGCCTAAATTCATCGCATAATAAACTCAGTTTCAGTATTGGTATTGATATGTTCGCCGAGCTTGGCAAACAACACCACCACTGTTCCCAACCATCAAAATCAGTTTCAATGCATTTTCAGTCGAGAGTTTGTCAGACAGGCTTGCTAGTTGAGATGAAACTGACCGCGCTGCAAACAATTAGTTACGTTCACAGTCTATATATCTTCGTGTCCACGATGTCGATTTTTGGTCAAGCGATGTTGCTCGCTTCCTCAGTCATTTCTTTAGTGCGACTTGGATAAGTGGTGTTGTTCCTTTTGCTCGATCGCTTCAATCTATACACAGTACCATTTGATCACTGCACCGCAAGACCATTGGCTTTACTGACTGGTCTGAGGCTGCGAATGTTCCAGACAGTAAGGAGGCTCAACTGCCGTAAGAGTACACTTGAGTTATACCATGGTAAACAAAGTTGATTACATTTTGACTGACAGATAAAAGAGCGGGGCTCTCAAGTTGTAATTTCATCTCTGTTATGAGTTAGTTATCCCAGCGATACTCAAGGTAGAACTGCAATTGAGCAAAAATTAACTGTCCCATTGTGACCCAATTTGGGAGAACCATAGTAAACAAACTCATGGAAGGTCAACAAAAACTGAGACAACGGAATCAACAGGAAAAACCGGGGCTTTTGGAATAAAATAACTACATAGATGTTTTAGCTTCACGTTGCAACGATAACCAGGTGACCGACAATCACAGGCGACTTGAATTTGCGAAGTAAAAGCCTAGTTGTAATCCAAAGGATGATCACCTGGCAGAAGTAGCGCGGGATCGTAGTCAACCACGATTCTTTTAGTTTCTTTTCACTTCGTCGTAATACCACATTGTTGTAACCCTTGACAATACGCTGGTTCGTCCACAGTATAATAAGACGATCGGTAGGAAATCGGTTTCTCCTCCTTGTTGTATGATTAACACGGCAAACCTTGGTCTCGAAAATACGCGGCGGTCCCCTTCACTGGCGCCCAAGACAAACCAAAAGACTGGTGCAATAAAGCAACTTTTTTCTGCTCCGAGAACGTGTGCGACAAAGAGAAAATTGCATGGTATTTATAAGGTCATAGTGACCTACCAACGTTCTCGAACCAGAAAATCGAAGGACAGACATCGAAAAAGTAGTTAAGGTCACTAGGCTACCAGTGAGCATAGCGGAATAGAGGCCAAACGGGTAGAAAAAGACAGTGAAGGTCACCTCTCGAATGTTCACGATATTTACGCCTATAATGATTGGGTAGGATCGTTTTCTCGAGGAAGGAGGCGGTTTTGGACGGAAAAAAGGGTTCCTTTAACACACATCTAGTATGTTACTTTATTTATGGCAACTATGAATAGTTGAAACTCCCAATACATTGCATATAATACTGCCGCCAGGCAGTAGTCTATAGGTGGCGAGGAAACGGGTCGTCTTGTGGAGGTGGGTAGTTTGATGTGGGACACATCATGCTTGTTTACGTTCCTTCTGTACACGAGTGACCTTAGTGAAAGAGTTACTTGTTCTTTCCGTGTCAGTTACGTAACCAAAACATTTGCATTTCAAAAAAGAACTTTGGTTTTTCAAATCGGAATGCGCGTGAGACCGATTAAGCGTTTGGAATTTTAGTACAACTCGTGAACATTCTATAGTTTGCTTTATGGGTAACGTTTCATTTCTGACCCAGAAGCTTCTTCAGACCAGATGGATAAGTTACAACTTTGATGCTACCTTGGCGTGGTGGTTAGGACTGTGTGCCGTTTTGATCCGGTGCGCTGTGCTGACTGCGACTTCGGTCCTTCTAGGTTCAACGAGTATTTGGCAACTAAGTCATTAATCTGGTCATCGTGCTATCAGTAAGGCGCGTTGTCTGCCGTGGATTTGTGGTCGTATCTCATGTGCATGTGTGCTGTGTCTCCTTGCCTGATCTTTTCTGCTACCTTGGTGTGGTGGTGAGGCTTGTGTGCTGTTGTGATCTGGCAGGCTGTGCTGACTGGGACTTCGGTCCTTGCAGGTTCAACCTTGTCAGATTGGCCAAAGGGAAGCAGCCAGACGAAAAGCAGATACGTTCGTTGTGCGTGATGACCGTGTGATGTGCTTTCGTTGGGCAAGATGTTTGTTTTCGTCTGGACCGATTATGTGTCTGTCTGCTAGGATCGTCTGTACACTATTACTGTTCCTATATGTGCTGGATCTCTTTTGATATGGCTGTCGATCCTGTCCTAGGTGGTTGATGATGTCGCGTCTGCGTGTGTGAGTCAGCTGCTGTCTTGCGGTACATGCCTTTTAGCCAAGGGCTTTGGATGAGGGCCCTAATCGCTCTCCTGAACAGATCTGGGCGTCCTGACCATACAAACAATGATATTAGAGAATAAAGCAAATACCATACTGCATTGGCCGTCGCGCAGGATAAACCGGATCGCCCTATCTGCTGCACATGGCAGGGTGGATAGACGGAAATATGCTACTGGCAGACACTTACCCTCGTACTTCCCCTCCAACACGAATCCTCGAGCAGATAATGCTCAAACAGGTTTCAGTGCCCAGAAGACCAACTTGAGACAGGCCCAGGGACATAAGACGCTTACCATTGGGAAATGGAACGTGCGCACGCTGTTGGATCAATGCAACGCCACAGAACGATCGGAATGGCGCACCGCCCTGATCATGATGGAACTACGCCGATTTGCAATCAACGTAACAACCTTCTATTAGGTAGGTTATCCGGTAGGCAGTGTTCGGGAGCATGGCGTCAGTTTTACAATTGCTGATCGCATCAATGCTTTGATGATAGGCGAACCGCACGGCATCAAACCTCGAATGCCGTCCATGCGCCTGCGACTCGGTCGAGGTAAGTGTGCTACATTTATTAGTGTTTATGGTCCAACTATGTGTCACACTGATTATACAAAGGACCAGTTCTATGATCAGCTGTCCGCCACAATCCGGTCGCCGCCGGTGAGCGACCGACTGTTTGTTCTGGGCGACTTGAACGCTCGAGTTGGGCGCGACTCGGTAGCTTGGCCGGGAGTCCTCGGACACTACGGCATTGGTTCAGTCAACGAGAACGGTGATCGTCTGCTACACCTGTGTGCCACTCACGAGCTGACTATCACGAACACCCGATTCCAGCTGGATGCGAGCGACATTATGACGGGGACTCATCCACAAAGCGGTCACCATCATTTGCTTGACTACGTGATTGTACGGCAGCGCGGCATTCGTGAGGTGCGCATAACGCGGGTGATGCGCGGCGCTGAATGTGGCACGGATCATAGGCTGGTCAGGACAAAATTGTTTATTCATGTATGTAAGCCTGTTTATTGTAGATCTTCCGGACAATGGCAGAAGTTAGATATCAGACGGCTGGATAACTGGGAGACGAAAACTGCCTTCCAACGTGCAGTCGTCGCCCGTCTGCAAAACGCTCCTGTATCCACTACCCCCGAGGGTATGTGGCAGCAACTCAAGAAACAGATTACGGCAGCAGCCACCGGAATGATAGGTGTGGAGCGCAAGAAACACCCGGAATGGTTCAATGATAACAACATGGCTATCTCCAAGTTGGTACGAGAGAAGAATGCCGCGTTCGCCACATCCACAATGGACCCGGCCAATGGAGCAAAGAAAGCTAGGTTCCCGAGTATCAGTCGTCAACTGGCCGAGCGTGTTCGCGAAATTAAGGACAACTGGTGGAAGAAACAGGGCGAGCGCATGCAGGGTTTCGCAAATCGTCGGTAACACAAGGAGTTCTACGATTCGCTTAAGGCAATTTTCGGTCCATCTATCCAGTCTACCAAAACACTGATGCACGTGGACACCGGCTATTCTTGCAGCCAACCGGAGGACCTCATGAGAATATGGCGCAAACACTTCGGCAGCCTGCTAAACCGCCCTGCTGCAGCTGATTGGGTGGCTGTGAACAGCCTGCCGCAACAGGAAATCAAATGTTCACTTGCTCTCTCCCCAGATTTGCTGGAGTTGCAGAGGGCGATTGGTCAACTGCGCAACGGGAAGGCTGCAGACGTGGATGGGCTGCCAGGTGAGATCCTGAAGAATGGCCGGTCGGCGTTGGAACGCGATCTGCTCCAGCTGGTTCACTCCATTTGGGAGCACGAGGCGATGCCGCAAGACTACAGGGACGCCCTTATCGTACCCCTGTTCAAAGGCAAGGGTTGCAAGCAATGTGCTGACAGCTACCGGGGTATTAGCCTTTTCAGCTGTGCAGGCAAGCTACTTGCCAGAACCCTCCTGAACCGATCGAATGCGACCATTTTGGAGGTGAATGTTCCCGAGGAGCAGTGTGGATTCCGGGCGAGTCGGAGTACGATCGACCTGGTGTTTGCTGCTCGACAGCTTCAGGAGGAGTGCCGGGAACGGAACCAGCCCCTGTGTGCCCTGTTCGTGGACGTCACCAAGGCCTTCGATTCCGTGAGCCGCGAGGCGCTGTGGGCAGTGTTTGGTAATTCTGGATGTCCAGGTAAGTTCGTCAATATGGTTAGGTTGTTGCATGCGAGCAAGAAGGCAAAGTTGCAATCGTGTGGATCGCCCTCTGATGATTTTGACATCGTCACTGGCGTGAAGCAGGGTTGTCTTCTAGCCCCAGTCCTAGTTAGCTTATATTTGACTGCCATGAAAACAGCTGCTTTACAGAACTCTGGAGAGGATGGTGTTGAGGTAAAGTATCGGACGAACGGGCGCCTGTTGGATATACGACGTTTCGGCGCCCCAACCCGGCTACAGACCTCAACCATCCGCATGCTTCTACTCGCAGATGACAGTGGATTGCTGGCACACAGTGAAGAACTGCAACGTCTGGCTACAGTCTTCGCTTCGGCAACATCAAAGTTTGGATTGAACATCAATACAGGTAAGACGTTTTCGTTGTTTCAGCCTTCTCCTGGTGGAGGTGCTGTTGGTGTACCTCCATCCCAAATTCGCATCGCTGGAGACTGTGAATGGCTGCGGGGATTTTTGCTACTTGGGTAGCAACTTGTCGACAGATTTGTCTGTGGACCGCGAGCTGAGAGCGCGTGTGGCGAAGGCTAGTGCTGCTTTCGGACGTCTTCAAAGGCATGTCTGGAAGAACCACAGCCTGAAGATTGCCACCAAGCTTTGTGTTTACCGCTCAATGGTGCTGTCTATACTGCTGTACAGCAGTGAGACGTGGACATTGTGTCAGCGGAACGAGAGCTATCTGAGCCGCTTCCATGTGCAGTGTCTGAGGCACATCTTGAGTGTTCGGTGGTCGGACATGATTCCGAACACTGAGGTACTGCGGCGAGCGGACATGGACGGGATGGAAGCCATGCTGATGCTGAATCAGCTCCGTTGGCTCGGTCA
This sequence comes from Paragonimus westermani, assembly GCA_008508345.1. Classification (NCBI taxonomy): domain Eukaryota; kingdom Metazoa; phylum Platyhelminthes; class Trematoda; order Plagiorchiida; family Troglotrematidae; genus Paragonimus; species Paragonimus westermani. The sequence goes on along the minus strand of QNGE01002488.1, from coordinate 33,583 downwards.
CGTCCGTCGGATGGGCGATGACCGTATCCCGAAGCAGTTACTGTACGGACAAGTGAAGTCAGGTAAGCGAAATCCCGGTGGCCAGAAGCGGAGGTACCAGGATGTTGTGCAGGTAAGTCTTTCACGTTGTAACATTGATTTTAGATGTTGGGAAGATTTGGCGTTGAACCGGACGGCCTGGAGGAATACGGTTCGGGCGGGCGTCCGAGCGTTCAACGAGCAACTATTGCGTGGTCGCGAGCGGAAGCGTGCGGTACGCAAAGGAACCATCGGTGCCATAGGTCGCGGTGACGTGACTATATGGCGTTGCGATGTGTGCGGCCGCGAATGCGCTGGTTGTTTGGGATTAGTAGGTCACCAACGTACTCATAGTACGCCTTTGGCGAAAAGACGACGAGTACGTTAGGCTCAGGTCAGGTAGGTCATATCGGTATATCCACTTTTCTGTTAATGACTGCATCGGCCAGGACCCCGGTCGTTTGACCAATAATCCGCTCTTCTTTTCAGAAACTTGAGTGTCTGTGGTCTTCTATCCATTCTTTTCTTCGGCTTTGTTGATGTACTGTATGATGAATGGTCTGCCTGGCTTTTCATAGTTCAATGTGTATTTCGTTCTCCATCCCTATCTTCTCTGGGATGCACTAACCTGCACTCCTATACTGCAACGCTTCCTGTATTACGCTTCACAAATCCTTCTCCTTAGTTTAGATCTCGTCATTGTAGCCCCTCTGTTTAGTTTCCGAGAGATGAGAGTTTTCTTTCCTTATTAGCCAATTAACTGGCTAACCAGCATTTGCCGGATGGACACAAAAGAGTAATAGATATCTCGACGTTGAATGGTTAAATATAGCTACTTTTAGCAGTGAGATCTCACTTTCTGTTTTTTCTTCCTGGACAAGACTTACTCATTCTTATTTATAGTTGCATGGCATTTAAGCACAAAGGAGAACCGCTGATGTACTGCTGTCTGTGATGATTTTCAGGTTGATATGACCGGTTGCAGCCTGTAACGCTTCCTGAGATAAGCAAAAGAGACTTCACACTGCCAAAACTTCTTCACAAACATTCAAAACCGATAGAAGTGCGGTCCCACATTTGTTAAGAATTTGTCAGTTTCAGAAGCATTGAGTACGTTTCAATACCTAAAAACTGCGGTCAGTGACCACAATAAATAAAGGCTCTGCACGATGCAAACTGCACATCGTCTGTTTAGATAACTCAGAACGAAAACGACTGGAGCAACCGGCACCCGATCTGGTGACCAGTCACCGAGCCATCTGATGCTCATAGCAACAAGTTATACATAATTTGAGAATTTAGAGTGTTGTACATCGAACACTATTCTGGTTCGAATGAAGTATATGCTTTCATTTAATTTTTCCAGTTAAGTTGCTTTTAAAAGTTTTGTACTTGTAAAAGCTAATTAATAATGCCCATCCCTATTTCAACCCGTAGTTGAACTTTGGTCTTTAAGCTGGTAACTACTGCATTCAGCACAAATAGGCACGAGTCACACGAATCTTCGTTCCCCAATAGTATGTGAGTAGTGTCCAGATTGACCGACCCTACTGATAGAAACAATATCGATAGTTTTTAGGAGTTTGAAACGTCGAGCCTCCAGCTGCGTTAAATTTGGATAATTGATGATACTCGTTGAAAATCCACAGCAAACGCGAATTGGCAAACTGTTGCGTTTGAGTGTAGACGGCTGATCAGTAGAGCATCAATACATGGAAGCTCGTCAGTTTCCCATCACATTTAAGAGCCAACTTTTCCTTTTTTCACGTTGGCCGTACGCTTATGAGTGACAAGAGTGTGCGAGATGAAAGCATATCTTAACATGTGCCCCCCAGTTAGCTAGTTCAAACATCTGTTCCACTGACTTAAACCAATAGACGCGCGCTGTTGGCCTCCCAATTAGGTTGAATCAGCAGACCCTTCTGAAATCAGCTAGTCCCGATCAACAAGTTTAACGTTTTGGAGACTTTCTTTCCTATGAATCGAACACAACCCATAATTTTTCCAACCTAATTCCAGTCCGAACGAGGGTACACACAATGGATGAGCTACCAAAAGAGTTAAACACGATCCCATCGCGAGGGATGGTAGCTGAGGTCTTTCAGTTATCCAAACCATAAAACGGAGAACAAGGTTTTTGTAATAAAAGGTACTCAATAATGTAGAAATATGCATGAATCGTTCACGTTTAATTATTCTGTACACGAGAACTGCACGAAACTGATGGAAAGCACCATGGGTTTAGGTGACTGTCGGTTCATCCATCTTGCCCGATTCCTGGGCCGCATAATGTCGGTATTCGGGTTTCAATTCCCACATGTTCTTGTGCGGAGCGCGCGCGTTGAATACGGCAATTTCTTTCAGGATCTCAGTTAGATAGGTCTGCAACCAGGACGAACAGAGAAGCATAGAAACCAAGTAAATTTGAAAGAACGTTTGGGAATGGCCAGTTGGAGGATGACACACGTTTATAGTATACTGGGGACGTCATTAGATACAGTGATCAATCAATAAACTCGACAATTCACGTGAATTTCTTTTTTGAGAGTGAGCAACTGTTTCATCGTGGCACGCAGTAACAAATGTACTCAATTCGACAGTGGTGTTCTTTTGAGCTTATTTAGGTGTACACACGTGCACATGCTACACTTCTAACCTTAGATCACATAGTTGCTGACAGCGACTTCATTGTTCTCACGGAAATACCGATTTGTTACCAAGCTTAAAAAGAAGACCGTGTTTCCTCCATCAGGCAAGCCTGTGCCCACTTGATCGCCTGTTGGTTACGTAAGATTATACATGAAGTAAACAAGCCGATATACTACACGTCAGATTCAATTGATCAAGAATTGTAAATAAACGGAACTGACGGAAATGTTAGGCCGTGCAGTTTGATGATGAACGACTACACTTAAATTATTTTCCCGTTTTTCGAGAGTGTCCAGAGAGTTATCAAGGCAGACAATCAATCAAATGTCTACACGAAAAACAAAAACCCCTGCTTCGTCAATGAGGAGCTACCAAATAATGCAACTTTTCTGGAAACTGGAAATGTGTGACGGAAGGCATATGGACAAGCAGGGAAGAAAAACGACCATCGTAAAAGTTGGATTGGAGTAGTTTCTTGAATGAGAACGTCTGGACAATCGGACTGAACGTGAAACTTGGTGCAAGCGAAATTATGGTTGAATGATGAAGGTCAATCCAAACGGTTATCAGGAACCACGACAAATTTATCCCTGAGAAGTGGTGATATAAACAGCTTGTTTGAACGCGTGTCAGGTTTAAACAGCCGAAATGCTTGAGTCAACGGTGTGGAGTGCAACAACGATTGGGCAACGCGACGAACTTCTCGCAGAATACCAATTGTTATTGGAAACTGTTGGCCCACAAGAAAAAGTTGTTTTTGCAACAAAATGAAATTGCTTAGTGTAGTAAAGACAAATGAACGCTCTAGAATACCCACACCACTACTATTCAGTAGTGAGAGGAGAGTATGGATGTTGACATCGAAATAGCCGCGAGGAAAATGCAAGAATCATTAGAGCGCAGCATCGAAGCTTAGAGATCGCGCATACAAGACGACCATGAGGGCTGCACCACTTTAACGCCTACGAAACTGGGTCATTCACAGTAAAATACGCGAACGCTCTCCAGGTGTTTGACCATCGACGTCCACGTCAGATCGATCGCATCGAGTTGGACTAACCGGAAGGCAATGAAGAGGTTAGGAAGCTGGTATTTGGCAGTGAATGCTAAGCGAGTTTATTCGGTCAGTCTTTAAGTTCACACGTAGTTAGGCCATGCACTGAGGATGCCATCAAATCACCTGCCACATCAAGTGTTCCCAGCCGGTGATGCAGTCGCTTGGCCTAGGGTATGGGATGGGTATTGGATGACCTGGTGTGGAAGAAGGGATTTGTCCCCCAGAGGGTTGGCAAACTTTTCTCGTAGGCTCAGACCCTCGTGACTGTCAGGGTCGGTGACTGGAGGCTTGAAGTGGAACGGGGGCTAATCGGGCCTAGTGGCGTAAATGTTGTCGTTCTTTGGCCGAGTTGTCTGTGATGCAGGTGCATTTAATGGTGCGGGGCTTTGAACGCAGTAAGATGGTGATGGCACTTTAATTGCACGTACAGCTCGAATGTTTGTCTACAAAATGTAGGCACTTCGATGTCAAATGTTTGAGTATAGACAGCTATTTACCAGTTGGGTCCCGCCACTCCTTTTTTGCCTGGGGATTGCTTTCTTCATGACTGTATGACAGTTAGGCATCAGTGAGAACCACGGATGTATGATAGTCCTTTAAGATGATAACTCTGTGCCTGAAGACCGAAGGAAGAACATTTCGTCACTTGAAAACTCACAACGATCCAGATCACCGGCTAGATGTCAAGCTGATATGCCACGACGGAAAAAGTGTGGAATGTACACTAAACCGCATCACTCGCAAACATTTCCTGGAGTAACAGTTTTCCAAACAGCCAAATGTTCTGCTCCCATGGGACGCTGTGCACAGAATTGTGTAAAGCAATACACTCATGATCTATTCAACGTATATTCCTTCGTGTACTGGTAATAAGACAATGTTCACGAATACAGCTGGCATTATGATAAGCACGAGTTTGGAAAGACTGCACGAATAAAAGTCACGAGATCAAACTATTAGAGCCCGATCGACCAGATCATTAATCAGTCATCTTCCACAATGCTTTCAACAAACAGCAATCGCCCCTACTGGCCATAAAAACATGACTGATGAGGGCGAAAAACGGACAGACAAACTAGCGAACCGGTAACGTATGTCTATTTTTGTCTATTATCATTGTGTATGGTAACAGATCCTGATGGGGATTTGAAATGTCCTACCACCAGCTTTTCACACTAAATCATAGAAGCTCTTTCGTTTGTTCTATGGCACATGTCATGCCGGCAGTACATCCCAACAATGGACACCAGCTCATTTGACCGGAAACGGACGTCAACTGGAAATTCATTGAGTCTTTCGAGTAATCTACCACGTACAACTCAATCCGTCACCACCATCAAAGACAGCAGAACATGAGTGATTCGCGCGGATGCTCAACTGTCACAATCAAAATGAGTCCGTTCAGGCTCTGCGCCAATCCTGGCCTCAAAACTACCCGATAGATAGCCGACCTAGAGGGTTCAATCACTGAACAAGCGTGACGTAACGGACTAATCCAAATGACAGACCACTAATCTGGACTCTTTCTGATGAGTTCGACCGAAATATTCACCTAATTCTACTGCCTCTTTGAAAACTGCACTGACCTGGTGACGGAAACATGCTTATTTGTTTTTCTCATTAGTGCTGTAAGGGTCACCTTTGAATCAAAGCTTGTTGCCATGGTCAGGATGAATTGACACCCTGAAGATCAGTATACCTAGCTTCCGCAACAATGAAGGTTCGCGCACTCTATGGAAATAAACGTTCCTTGGTTGAGGCCAAGATAAAGCAGCTGTTGAGTAGACATCATTGAGTGAATACAGAACATCATCTGTACATGCGAACTATATCCAAGAAAGGAAGTTCGTGTTAAGGTTTTGCGGAGGAATGATATCATGCGAACACCAAAGGAAGCAGAGGTTTTCTTCAAACTATTCACTACGGAAAACAGAAGACCATACGACTGAAGTCAACCAAAGACGTATCCAGATCAAAAAAACTCACCACCGGCTGTTTGGTCAACAAAATCAAATCACGAATCGCATAGTACTGATGCCGTTCGAACGCTTTGAACAGATCTTGCATTACGTCCTCTTTTTCACGTCGCAAATTTTTCCCTTCGGCACGTTTTCTCGCGTCGTACTCCAACTGTGTGTATCGAAAGGATAAATCAATGCGGATGCAATACATATGAACACAAAAGCGTCTTTAAGGCAAAAATGGACATAGTGACGAGAAGAACGAAAATGATATGGGATTCGGATGAAAACGTAGAACGATCAACTGTACACAGACGAGGGTTTTCTCCGTTGACAAATTCTACTCAACACAACCGCAGGTAACGTGAGTGAGTGGAACCAAAAAAGAAAATTATTCCATCACCTGGTTGATTGTTGGGTCATCAACTCACTTCTTTCTGTAGACTGACAATTACTACAATTGGGCTCGTTAGTGATCGTCAGCAGATGCGTTTTCCAATATACACTTATACATGCAAGCCGTTAAATTGGTCCTAGTGATTCAGGATGGTCTAGAGAGTGGGGTGCGACCGGTATGTCTAACAGCAATGAATCAGATGGTCGGTCACCAGGACTATCTGTATCGAATTTTTTAACTACAATCATGTGAAAATCCGACCCAACCCAATTCCGCTAAATATTCACCCGTCTGCATTCAACCTTCCCTATTTCTGGACGTTAATTGGACCTTGACCTAGACGATTTTGTTTTGTCACATCAATTTGATGGTTGTGCGAATAACTAGTTGTCGGGCATTGTACTTTATTTGAGTGGTGCGAGCACCCCTTTTTTGGAGCTCGGCTCATCCCCATTGATTTGAACCTGTTGACTGCTCGGAAGAGCTCTTTTGGGTATGAATGCCTTATTATGTGATTATGGTTCATATTTAGCCCGTTCAGTAACAAATTGTAACCCATTCCCTGAAAACGATCTGTAGATCGAAATTGTTGAGGTTGTCTGAATATTCACTTTGATAATTTGTTCACTAGTACCGTGGCATTGCGATCCAATCTTGTTTTGAATATTTGGGATCATTGGTTTATTGCTACGCGTTGCTCAACGTCTTCGTGGAAGATCGTACGCTATCCCTTCAGTCCGAAAAATTCGGAAAAAGTGATCAACATAATTAGGATTTGTACGGTACTTGTGACAACAAGTACAAAATGCTCTTTTATCTTGAGTGTAAATAACCAAATGATAAAATTAGGTAGCAAAAAGTGTATAAAATGGAACAACCAAAAAACTACTTTGCAATATGGTCAACCAGGCCAAGATAAATGTGTTCCAACAATGTTAAGTGGAGAAAAAGTTAGCAAATAAGCAATAATTAGTTACAAATGGCATGAGAATCGACAGTTACATTACCTGCGTGCAGTCAGAGCAAAAAGTCTGCCATAACTGTGCACTGCACTCAGAGAAGAGCGAACGGAGAGGAAAGTTGGAGCCGACTTTCGATACCTAAACCAAATATGTTATTAATACGTAGTCCGATAGAGCTGTTAATTTAGAAGAGACCTGATTGTGGAAAGCCCAGCTTCGGCTAGATTCGAACCAGCAACAGAACCGACAGGCACACAAGTGACACGCTCTCCACCAGATGAGTTAGGAAGCCACGCAGGAAGTCCGCAAAGTCCACCGCTGGACTCGGTCACTCACCTGTCACGTTGCCACATATGGAATATATTGGAATTTTTTGGGGATCGACAGTCCAGAAAATACTTCTTAAACAGTTCACACTAGAACCCATCAATGCCATTAGGGAGCGGTGAAATTGTACTGCTAATAGACAGGATGGATAACTGAGTCCAAATGTTACATTTTCGGGCTTATGGCGTAGGTTCATAGTTCAGCCGATAGAGCGCGCATCGCATTTGGGCATACTGTTTCCGCCGTTGGTTCGAATCAGGCCGAAGCCCACGTTCTTCGCAATTGAGTCTCTTGTGAAGCAAACGTTTTTCAACAAATTCGACATCATACTAGATATAAAGTATCAAACTGGTTAAATAAACTTAAAAAATCTAACACAAGCCACTGACCAATGAAATGGAGTCACTGGCTGGAAGACAGAAGTACCGCTAAGCAGCGCACACATATATATACATTTTAAGCGATGGTCCGTAATCACGATAGACGACCACGAAATAGCAATACCAAAGAAACTCAGACAGAAACAGTACTGTTATTGGACGTTACATCCGATAGCATTACTAATACGTAGTGTGGCGGATTTATCATTTTAAATGACACCCAACTGTGAAAAGTCAGGGCTTCGACTGGATTCAAACCAGCAACAGACACAGCATGCTTCAACGCTCGGAAATTTCACACTTGAGCTCTGTTACTCACCCGCCCCACTGTCTCATATGGAATCCACCAAATGGTCTAAGGGATCGACTGCACCGGCAGGACTCCTGAAACAATTCACACTGGAATCCACCAATGCCACTGCTGAGCATAGAAACAGAGTTCAAATGTGAAATTTCTGAGCTTCTGTTGTGGCTTGGTATCTCAGCTGGTAGCGCGCTTATCGCGTTGAGGCATGCTGTGTCTGTCTCTGGTTCGAATCCAGTCGAAGCTCTGACTTTTCACAGTTGGGTATCATGAAATATCCGATAGCGTTTCCAACCGGCGACGTTGGCGATCAGTCTCCATCGTCTCGGGGGCGGCACTCTTGAACTTTGCTCAACGAAGTAGTCAACGTTTTTTAGTTCATGGTTACAACACCTGCTACCTTGTAACTGTCTCCAAACGTCATTAAACAGTATTAATCACTTCGTAGGGTACCAGACGTCCCGTTGAAAAACGGATTACAGGTTTCAACCGACAGACAGTTTTTTCTTCATTATTGCCGTTATTAGTCGTGAACCCAGGAATTCCCCCAAATGCGCATCGAGGGACCATCGTGTTGTTCGCTATAAGCTAAGCCAGCTGCCGAATACAGCGGTGTTCAACTAGCGATAGCGATATGAATCTTCCGCACAGTTGGGTCAGATCTCTGATCCACAGAATAAGGTGGGAAACACATAAGCATTGGTAACTTCTCCAGTGATTGGGATGCCACCAATGCAGAGTTACAAATGCGCCACGGTTCAGGTTACTCTCACATACACTACGTCAACCAGCCAAGCACATTCTGCCCAACAGGACTCGTCCAGCTTCCAACCAAACCGGTGAGCGCTATTCGGAAAAGCTAATGAAAATCGCTTAGTATGCGTCTTACAGAACCGAGTCATCACAGCTGCTTAATCAGACTATTGCAAGTTTTACCACGATCTGAATCATATGAGGTTAAGACTGTGAAGAAGACGGTCAAAGGTCAACCAACCGGATGGTAAGGCAAAGGTCTCGATAAAAGAGTAACGGGTGTGTGAAACGTTAGGAAAGGATAAGAGAGGGGAACAGAACTCACATTGTTCACGTGATTGGCCACTGGTTTATAGTTCCGCACGGGTTCGTACAACAAGCGGACTTCGTGTTTTGGTCGATTCATCGCTTTCAGCTGCAAACGGGAAACAGGAGTAAGACGGAAATTTGGAGATGCAAAGTGCATACAAACCACATAGGTCAAGCCATGCCAGTTAATCGGTTTAGTATAAACAGAACTAGGTAGGGCAACGTCGTACGTGAACTCAATGTCAGTCAACCTACCATTTGATTGAAGCTTCATTCCAATATTCCCGGACACCCGAAGTGCTCTCTTTAGAATAGCATCACACAGTTGAAGAGGGAAACCGGACGCTCTTGTCAAACGTCACTAGAAGCAGGGCGATTCAATACAACTGAGCACACATGCGCATTCTGCACTCAAAGTGGACTCCAATAAATTGACATACTTCGCTGGGACTCCTATGCGATTGGTAAAAGCCCCAGAGTGCGTCCAGGGCAACTGGATCAAAAGCAATCTTCATTTCCAAACAGACCACGACTGTGGACTGAGAAAGAGAATGTCTATGTCCCAGTGTCTGTCATAAGATGCAGAATGATCGTTACATGAGTGACCATGTCGGAAACCCAAGCGTTCATTCCTTATCTGATTTGCTGAGAGGCTGTCCCATTGTGAGATCTGTGAGTATCCTAAATGTAACACAGACGAAACTATTACCTTTGTGGTTGTCAAATAATGTTCTGATACCTCTTCCGAAGATACAAATTACCGCCAACCAACCATGAGGTATATTCGGTGTTCCATACAGAAAAGAGCCAAACAGGAAGTTCGGATATGACCTTTTATTATGTATCAACAATACTAGTCCGAAAGTCACTTCAGTTTCCGACGCAAGCTAGTTAAACGTGGCGAGACATCACACAACCTACCCACATGTAAATGAGTTGGCTCAGCCCATTTGAATCGTCCATCAAAATTCATAGTATAATTGTCAAATCACCACTGTAATCTGTAAGTGAGTACCAGTTTTTCATATGGTTGGTGGCATCCGGTTCGCATTAGCCCGTGACGGTGACCGAAGCCAAAGGACTCTTGCGATTAACCATTACCACAAGTGGTCTGCGCTGCACTGCTTATGGCTCTACTCACAAATCACGTATCCAGTGTAAACCAGAAGGAATAAGACCGAGAGGTGTGTGAGTTAGGCCTTTGTGTCCAACCGGCCAATGCTGCTTAGCCAATTGATAGGCTAGCACAAAACAGAAACCCCTCTCTCTCCCTCAGAGAATAAACAGAGATTCCATTGATAAGATCTAAGCTGGGAATAAAAATATTGGAAATATTATGCAATAAGTGGTTCGATGCACTCTAGATCGGATATGGAGGAAAAACGAAATTCAAGGTTGGACTGGAAGAAAACAGGCAAAACACTTACCATACAGCACATCAACAAAGCTGGAGAAGAAAAGAGGTAGGAGGCCACAAACATCCAGCTTTTTGAAAAGAGGAGTGGATGGGTTGCCAAACGACGGTGATCGTTGGTCGATGCGGACAAGGAGAAAGGATACAATTGAGATAATCTATTTGACTCTAACGTACTCGCTGTCCCTTGGCCAGCGCATTCGCGACCGCACACATCAAAACGCTATGCAGTCGTCACCACAACCTATGGCACCGATGGTTCCCTTGCGTACCATGTACTCTCGTTGTTTGTCGTATGATAATTGCCCAAAGACAGTCACATCAACGCATTATTGACGGTCAGCGTAACCATGAATAAAGGAAAACAACATCTGAAATTCCATGATAAAAACACCCTTCCCATCTCTGGCTCATTTGCCCAACTAAGCATCAGGGCCCTTAGACAGGCTCTACATAGGTTTGCGATTCAGTTCACAACGGTCTTTGTGTGTCCAGAGTCACATGACATCAATCAACGTTTATTAAAGAGCTCTGCTAAATCAACCGAGATTCCCTTCTGCCGTATCTGTGGTGTTCTCTTGAAACAGACCTTTTTGTAGAAAATTCCTACAGTTGTTAAGATCTCTGCCCACTAGTAGTTTGAACCAACTCATCGTGGTGTTACCCGAACAGCTTAAGGGACATTGCCGTTTGATAGGCACTTCGTATATCCTCGTCGCCTAGTTTCAAACCCAACTCGTTATGGCTGTGAGCGGACGACCTCTGAGCAAACGATAACGTGGTAACTCATAATGATCAACAATCCCTAATGGAGTGGTAACGCCCACAGTTGATAGTGAAACCGTCAAGTTACACCCATGGTTGAGTTGCACAAGAGAGTCTCTAAGTGATGCACCACTCTCTTTTGTGCCACAGTGTACGAACCTTCAGTAGAATCCGAGATGCGCATGACACGAATACCTATGTCCGAGCCTGAACACCGGACATACTACTCAGCGGCTTTTCTCCTGCAGTAAGACGACTAAATTACACGTTTATATGGCCAGTTTGATTCACCTCAGAAGATCAAGGAGAGCATCTCAGAGTGCGTTCCTGACAGCCCTTGAACTACTGTCTACAGGCAGATATGACGAATAAACGTCTTTTTGGTCAGTGTCGACCGACTCCGATCTAATTACTAAGTTTGCTGGCATATAAACGGCCATTCTCTCGGATCCGATCGAGCAAGTTTTGCTCCGCTTTACAGCCCAACACAATCTCCAACCCGACCTGATCGTATTATTCGGCATCAACATAACCAGAGACGCTGAAAAAGTGCTGCTGATCCACGACAGTATTCAATCACGAATTCAAGCGAGTGATAACATTAGGATCGTAACTGTACATTTCCGAGATACAACACATAGCTGTGAAGGCGCTCACCGGGGCACCTTGCTGAACTATCTGTTAGGGCGTGAACAAATCAAAAGCGTCAATGTTTGCTAGCTATCCTGGCTTCAAAAAGACAACTGAAAAGCAAATAAGTGGAAAAGGTTTTGTTGGGAGACATTGCCCGGGGCGCCTGACTAGCAAGGAGATAGGCTGTTTCGTGGAGAGACCCAGCCCAGAGTCGTTGGCCCAAAAATCTGACCCACTTGGTATTGATAAACTATCCTAGAAGAGGAGCACAGTGGATAAAACAATGCTGTCTGATTCCGCCTTATGTTGCCACAGATGTAATCGAAGCTACATCAAACTTCCGAGAAGTATCGTGTTAGATAATACGCAGACTATCAGGGTTGAACGTCAGACGATAGAAGTGCTTTTTCTGGGGTTGTTGTTTTTAACACCCTTCTTTCTTAGGTGGAAGGCGGCAGAGCTGCAGCAACAACAGCAATTCTACTGAAGATTCATAGCACCATGCTTCGATCCTAAAACACTATCCCACAGGGAGTAGTGTGAGGCGCGACCGAAAGAAGCGAAACTGTTTTCCATCTGACCGTTTCCTCTTGCTAAGTCAGACACGGTTGCACTTGAAAGGATCGAAGCCCAAGTTAGCACAGCTCTTCGAATCAAGCCCGCCCATCGCGTCAAGGTAGCAGATATCACAGAAAGCGATCGAGGAGGTTGAAAGACAATCTTCCCGAATAGGAACAGTGGACTTATGAAGAAGTCTATCCAGGTTGTTCGGAATAGTGGCGTTGTTTGTGGCTCAGAGTGACTGTTGAGGTACACCGAAGTTCGTTTGGCATTTAGGTTGTAAACGTTCCATCACTGAACGAAGTGACATCACTAGTATGTATACGTTTGAGCGCGTAGAGTTGACCTCAGTGACAGAAAACACATTTACAATTCCAACAATATTAAATTCACTATGGAGATTGAAAATGACACTAATCTGCCTTTCGTAGATGTACTGATCAGCCACACACCTGATGGAACACTGGAGACCTCTGGTTACAAAACAAAAACACACAGATCGGCTCTCTAGTTGTCACAGCAACCACTCAGATTGCCATAAACTGAGTTGCATTCGAACTCTGTTTAAGAGCTGAAACAAACTGCATTGCCGCAGAGTTCTGGAGAAGGGGAGAAAGTACTTGTATTGAGTAATCTTTTGTAGTGGAAATTCACCAAATTTGGTCAAACGGAGTCTGCCGCAGGGAAAACGTCACTCACACCCTACGAAAGCATCAACAGAGCAAACATGTCCACATTCATCAAAACCGTGTCAGAAATGACAGCAAGACTTCTGTGACCATATGGCCTCAAGCGAACACGCGAACCAACGGCAACACCACGAAAAATGCCCTCAAAACAAAAAGAACAACTCAACCCCGTCGAAATGAGGGAGGTTATACGCAGAATCCAATGCAATGACTGGGTACAACAATTTACTGGCCAAACCGGACGAAAATTATCTGCACGAATCGGACAACGGGAGACGCGATCAAATTTCTCTTCGCTCCATCCCAAAGTATCATACTGGACACATGGTTAGCCTGAATGCTGCAGAAATCCCTACTCAAGCAAGCGTCAAACATGCAAAAGAATTCATTGAATCTTGGACAAAATCCATGGGCCAGTGCGACCCACAGATTTGAGGAGGGGTAAACCCAGTCATATACAACTACTGGCACAATACAACGATATAACCTAAGCAGATCGAATTGGTGGTCGAAGCTGGACAATGCCTAACCAATTAGTTGGGGTTTCAAGAACGAAGAACTGACCGACTCGGTCAATGAAAAAGGACTAACCAATCAGTTTTTAGGTCAAAGTGCAACAGCAACAGGAAATGAACAATCAGACTACAGGTCAAAAAGTCAGGAGCAGAACGTAACAACCAGTCGGAATTCATGCCAAAAGGTCAACTCATCTTCGCATATAAGGGCAGGCATCCATCACACTTCATCAACCTCAGTGCTCAACTCTATACGAACTGATGGTGTCACCTCGTTTGGTGATGAAACGTTAACAGCCTAAATACTAAACTCGGTGAACAAACGATAACCTAGAAGTCTATTCAATTAGAGAATAACAGAGTGACAGTAATACCGGATTTGGATAAATGAACGTTTGTTTTTGAATCCAGTTGAAAGAACGAAGTTAATAAAGGGTGAACAGTTGTGACAATCTTGCATGGACAAGTTGTGCCAGGAAACCTCATTCTTTCTGGAAGAACAGCTCCGTTCCGAAAGAAAAAGATTTCGGCCAGTCAAGTTAAATAGAAAATCCCGGGAGATGTTCGAAGCGACGTTTGTCGGTTTTTATTCACTTAACTTTAATTTACCGCACTCATTGATCCTTCCATGATCCTCACTAGTTTTTATGATCGACATTCAACTTTCTGAGTCCAGAACGTTTGTAAGTTAACCTGTACCTTGAATATGTACCAGTGTGCTTTTCGTCCCGAATTCACATTTTCGGTCAAAACGGAGTGATTTTTCAGTCCTCTTTCGGATTGACTTGGAAACCATCACCAAGTCAGGTGCAGTATTCAGCCGCATAAGGGATTGCCGTTTTGTTGATTTCAAAGCGGGGAATTCAAATTTTACCCGAACGCTGTATCTCACAGCTGACCCGATGCGTTCTTCTGGCGTACGCAGTAAAAATGGTGGGACAATGGAAACGAAGAAACTTTTGCAGGCAGTCTTACTGCAAAGCCGCAATAGAGGGTCATAGTGCTGAAAATTGCTACCTTCCGGAACGAAAGCAAAAGTCAGTCTTTCTGGCACAAAGCAAAACTCAGTTTATTGAGTTCCTATTGGTTATTTTATAGACATGACGCATCAGTAAAATGAAGAATTACGACTGGTGCTGACACGTTGGCTTTCCCATTGGTCAGCTCGACCCCGCTTGTAGCCCGTTTGTTTTAACGCATGACGAACTTAAACAACTTGTTTTACTCCGGTGCTCGTTATAACAAAATCCGACGCTGGAGCAGTATGCCAACCTGATTGGTCCCCGTGCTGACATACCAGTCTGTTCGCGTTGTCGACACTGGTTGGCCGTAGCTTTCTGCGATTTCGCATCGATGCGTTTGTCCAATCCAATCCCTTGAAACACAGGACCACCGGTGATCTGGGAGATCAGAGCTATAGTTCGGGACACAAAATTTATTTAAGTCCACAAGCGAGGACGAAGACTGTTACGGTGGGGCGTCCGTCGGTATCAGAGTAAGCACCCGGAAACACTTCGGTCCATATAGCCTTGCCTTGTGTTAATATGATTTACGATTCCGACCTCGTCAATAGTTAGTATGAATGCTGTTCATGAGATGGTCGGAACCCACCTAACCGATAGTCTCAAAGCGATGTTCATACAGTCTGCCAGAAGTAACCACACCTCAGTCGTGTTGAGCTCTGTGTATTTAGGGCTTGGAAAACTTGCACGTGTATGCATGTGCCCGTGTATCTCAAACAAATCCGACACGTGCACCTTGAGGGGTTCGGTAGGCTTCACTTTTATTCGGACTATCTCTGTTTCACCAATCAAGACAAAAACAAAACCGGGTAGTTAGGTCGTTTGAAATTCTGGCTCATGTTTGCCAACTAGTGTTACTCGAATAGAAAGGGTTGGTGGAGATTCAGCCCCCACTTAGTAGAAGGACACAATATCATGGTCAATGTGCACTGGTTACAAAGCGCTCCGTCTCAAACGAGACTCACACGGACCGTGGTCTGGCGCGTTTACACTATGAACACTATAACTGATGATTCAAGTTCCAATGCCGTCATGTTTCTCTATCTCAGAAGTTCATACAGGCATGAAATCGCTTACAAGGTACCAGGTTCAGAGAGGACACCGGTTCGCATTTGGAGCGTTTTAAATTCCGAACCTCGCGGTTGTCACTACATCATCGTCATCATCATCGTAGACAGCAATACATCAGTGGTTCACACTAATGCTTAACTGCCACACAACCATGAAGAAAAAGCAAACCTCATATAGGAAGAGAGAGAAGGAAAAAAGAAGGGGACGGGAAGAGACCTAACTACTGAAAATAATTACGTCCATATTCAAACATTCAGTATCAAGGTGCCTATACCTTGCAAACAACACAACCGAGCTGCAAGTGAGAGTAAGGCGTCATCAGCGAGACAGCTTCCTTACGGCTTTCACTGCCCC
>QNGE01002488.1:0-16850 GCA_008508345.1 Paragonimus westermani | reverse complement strand
TCGGCACACCTCTGCGTTTGAGCGACTCTAAAAGTGTAGATCGATCCACTGAATCAAACGCACCTTTATAGTCGAGAAATACAACAACTGTTGGCCGGCGGTACACATGACGCTGCTCCAGAATTTGACGAAGAGTGAAAATGTGATCTACACATCCCCTCCCGGAGCGACATCCTGCCTATTCTTCTCTAATGTTCACCTCCCGAGCTGCAGTGAGTCGGCGAAGTATAATGGATGCCAGAACCCTAGAAATGACTGGAGTCAAACTAATTCCTCCATGGTTTTCGAAAGATCCCCTGATATCTTTCTTGAATATAGGAACGATTATCGAGTGACCCCAACTCGAGGGGATAGTTTCCGTCGTCCACACAAGTTGGAATAAATGAGTCAAGGTCTCTACTAACGCCTCTCCCCCTTCTTTGAAAAGTGCCGGCACGATGTCATCTGGACCAGCAGCCTTATTACGCTTGAGAGCCGCAATGCAATTGCGGACCTCAGTCTCATTGGGTGGTTCCAAGCCTACCGATCAGGGCACTACATCACAAGTTTGTGGCGGCAACGCGGTAGAAGCAGGAGGCCAGTTAAATTGACCCTCAAAGTGTTCCGCCCACCGCTCTAACCTTCTGGACTTATTATAGATGAGTGTGCCATCTGTCTCGCTGATAGCTTCAGCGACAGACAGTCGCCTGGGACCAGTGGCACGTATAAGCTTTAATAGTTTGCCAGTGTTTCCTGAAGCAGAAGCCGTCTCCATTTATTTAACTTTTTCCAATAACCAAGCCTCACAGTCTTGTTGTTAATTATACGAAGGGGTTTTCGGTCATTCTCATCGGGCGTTTACAGTTACATAAGGTACATGCGACTTATATATGAAAAATCAGAGCAAGTCGAATGGGTCATTAAAATCGTAGACGTGGGACAGATCATAATATACTGGAGGAGGGTTGGAGTGTTTGTGAATGTGCGACACTGTCAGTCGAGGTTGCTGTGAAACTTGAGTATGTCAGTGTCAAATGGTTCATGTTTGCCTGGGTTTCAAGTGGCCGTGGGATAATTGGCCAAGGGAGACGCAGGGTTTGCACGAACTGTTTTTGGGCACAGAGACAGGGGGCTGTACAGTCTGGATTGAGCTTGACAACCCTCGTATACGACTCGGAAGGCTTCATCCGGCCCAATTTGATGGTCAGTGTCAATTAAGTGAAAACCTATCGTACTGGAAATGGGCCTTCTTGAACCATAGCGAAGCCATCTCGGGAGGTGTTTAAAAATCCTTTTCGGCATCTGCCTTGTGGTTCTCCCAACGTAACCGGCTTGACAACAGATGAGAGAATAAACACAAAAGGACGCGGAAAACTTAGGCAAACTATCTTTGAGGTGTGGCACCAGTACCGGGCAGGTACTGAACGATAAGATGACTCATGCTGCAGGCGACATTTTCAACTGCATTACAAACTTGGTGGGTGATAATTTCACTGGAAACTTCATGCTTTTATGATGGAGTGATGAAAACAGGCTTTTTATTCACCGTATGAACAATTTCATGGTTCACTTTTGGTTGCATGTTTCTGTCCAAAAATCGTTGGAGATATTCATCGTGACTTAGCATACCTTGAACGTGTTAGAGTTTATCCGGTAATGTATCTAACATGCATATCCTTTGGGTACTATTTGTTAAGCAACAACCCAAATTTCAGGCCTGTGTCCATACAATAAATTAAATGCTTTCAACTGATGATAGACAAAAAAAAAGCCTATTTTAGTCAACATTCCTCATCAGTGCACTCAACGCACGGCCAGGTGAGCATCAAGATTATAAGCGAAGGGGGGTAAATAGAAAAACGCACGGCTCTCGGTCTCAATTCGTTGCACTGTCATACAGGCGTACTGGCCTCTTTTTGACGATCGCCTGATTTATCTTTGTTGAGTACAAGTGACATTTGGATTAATCGACTTTCACAACAATGTATGTTCCTCAACGCTTCCTCTAAGTGAACACTGTCGTAATCACCACCACGAGTTGGACAAGAAATAGACAACGCAATCAACAGGTTGCTTGAGTATTGATACCCATTTGGTACCCTGCTGCAGAAGAGGATCGCAGCAACCACTCGAAGCATTTGGTCGTTTTTACACTCATCCGCATTTTTGTAGTTCAACGTTGGCTGCAGAATAGAAAGTAATTCACAAGAATAGAAGAGTGACGAGCCCGACAAAGAGTTTCAACACTTGAACCGATGAATACGATATGAACAAATACAACAATGAAGCTTTCAACACTAACTCACTTGTTGTGCCTTCAGCATCATGTAGCGAGTGTTGGGTGGCGGCCTACATTCGGCCCGACTGTTCACACGACCGAAAAGAGAAAGACGCCGCGAGTAGCGAGCTGAAGGAGAATTGGAAAATGGTGACTCCGGACGAGAACTACTGCTCCCATGGGTAGTCGTGTTGTTTGTCGAATCCAAGGTAACGGCAGTGGTCACTGTCGATACAACAGCTAAGTCATCTTCAGCCAAGATGACTAGCTCTTGGCCTGACATGGTTCCAACACGGCGTTGAGCCGATTGCGGACCACTGGAACGACTACCGCTTGCAGCAGTACTGGAGGTAGAGGTTTGAATAAGAAACTGGTGTTCCTTTTAGGGGTAGGAAAATAGCAATGGACAATAAACAAAGAACCGAAACGAGCTGGTGTGTTAATTACAGGGAGCACATCTTCACATGTACTGCTGGCAACATTACCATCATATGTTCGTGCATCAGAAGAAACATGGTGCCAAAAAATACCACACAGAACATCTGAAAAGACGGCCGTCATTTCATCGGTAAACATTATGTTTTGTAATCTCCCGGACCGATTACGGAACTGTTGGACGGGACAACCTAGGAAACTAGTACCGAGTAGCTGTCAGAGATCGCTTGATTAGTACAAATCGAGTCGTAAAAACCTATCGAAATCGTGGATAGCGCGTAAAATGCCAACGAAAGATCGTTGATGGGCACAAAAAGTAGACCACAGGATCTGCGATTACCGATCGTCATCTCATCATGATTAGTTACCATCGCCGTTAGCTGGTCCCAACTGCTCGCTCATCGGGCAAGATTGTTTGTGTGTGAAAAGATCATTCTGAGATTCATATATGGGTGAATCGTCTTCTGAAGATCGCACGAAGCATGATAATATTAACTCACTGCGTTTCCATGCTAGGCTACACATGGGTTTCGTTAATCTGTAACAACGAGTGAAACAACCCAGAATGAACGCGTTGGGAAGGGGGACTTGGATAACTCAATGGGAATATGGTGGTTTGGAGCTAAAATGTGGTTTATGTTTTGGTTTTCTTGCGTCAGAGATGAATCCCCCGGGTTACTTAGATGGCATCTTCATCTTCGAACACCCATGGTTGTATGAACCGCCGAAGTCAACATAAACCGGGCGCCGCAGATTGGGCGGCGATTCCGCGTCACTTAAAAGTCGACAAGAGCAGACGAAGTTGCCGAGTTAGCGTGAGGTCAATGAACTACATAAGGAGATTTTGACTGTAACATTGTGCTCAATGCCCGAGTTTGGACTTAGGTGTTTTGTAGTGATCGAGTCCCACTCTTTCTCCTTCTTCCGTTTCCTAATCGTGGTTGTTCGGCATGTAACTAGTAGTATCAGACACTGGTTTATTGCCATGATGATAAAGATATGCGATCAAGGCTACCCTGATCCAGGCGATTGCCCGGTTTGTTCGCAATGGAAAAAGCACTAGGCTAGAGCTCACCATGCAGCAGTAGATATCACAACGCCTGGATGGGAATTTGAACTCTGACCCTCGCGTCTTATTGTGAGATGAGCACTGACCTCAGACTAAGAGTGACCGCCGAACCAATGCATTAAAATGTCCAACCTCAACTTCAAGTGAATAGATTTCAGATGCGGCAAATCATCGTTCGAGGATGCAAGCACACTCACCATTTCATGTAGTCCAGTCAATAATACGAATGAAATAGCGACGGTTAAGTCCGATCGAAATCACCGACCCTCTTAGATGGGAACGGAATCCAACCACTTTCTATCCAAATTGGGAAAAGACGCACCCAGCGAATAACCGAAACGCTTCTATAATCGGGGCGTTTAGACAGTATTTAGTAAGTAGTATACAAACAACTGAAAGGTCTTTTAGCTCAAACAGCATTATTACTTCACAAAAAACACATCCAATCTGAAACTCTTCTATTGATGAGCCACTGCCATTCCATATGTCGGCAGTGCTTGCTACTCCCTGTGCATCCCTCGATTGAGTGCAGAAAACCCGGAAGTTTTCTGATCGGCTTCTACTATCGAACATGACCGTTCACTCCGTTCAGATGGTAACTTACGCATAACACCTTAGGTCTTCAAATAGTCCTTTGAGACTAAAATATTGGAATCGAACAGTTACCTGACTAGCATAAACTAGTGCACCGAAAGATAATCATCAGTAAGCTAATTGGAGCAGGTGGTCTAAATAAATTTTCGTTCCTGTAGATATGTTCTTTCTACCCGTAGGAAAACTCTCACTGTGAATTGAGTCTTCCTACCTAGAGTAAAACTATGGAAGCTACCATGAGCCTATCTTTTTACTATGGTTGTTGTGGTCGGGCTGTAAAAACAAACATTCAACACTCACAACCAATACCATTCAAACGACACATCACAAACAGTGGTAAACAGGAGTGGATGTAGTACGCGATCATTAAACTGAACACATTAGAGCGACAAACAAAGACATGTTATCACGTCACAGCAAGTATTTCAGCCAGGCTATCGCCCACTTCCTTGATGCGCTGTGGTCAATGATTGTGCAGGCTTGTGCATCAACTTTTTCTAAATCTAGGCTCGCGTTGAAACAGTCCGATGGGATCGAGTACTAAGAGAACTTGGCAGCATTCGGCTGTCATATATTTGTGGTATGAGGTTCTACCGCTAGTCAGACACTTCTCTGACCAATTGACCTAATCCGAAAGTATCGACATAACGTCAACAGAATCGAGGAAAAACAATTACGGATTAAACCACAGGAGGCAGTGATGAGAAGGCAGGGCACATTCGAACAATTGAACAATTTTGCAATCGTATGAAGCATTCACCTACCCTATCCGTTTGTGGGCTACGGCGGTGTAACGAAAGCATCTGATGGTCCTTGAAATAGAGGACAAATTCATGTGGGCTGATGGTATGGGTGACAAACGGTCTCCACGTAAATTAGCCTGAAGGTGCAGTTCTTTGCGTCCCTTGTTGGCGTTTGAGGACTGGACACTGCAGAGACAGAATTCCCAATGAAATTCATCCGTCGTTTCAAGCGAAACTAGTTCTTAGTGAAGCGTGTCTCGTTGGGGGGAATGAATGTACTCTATTTCTCCAGCAAGCAAACGAGTAACTTGAAACAATACGTTCCATTGATCCAGCTGGACACAGCAAAAGGCAGTATAGAATTGTAACACTTCATGCGTCCGGTCCCCGGGTAACTTTTGCTGCTGTCCCAACTTCGCCAGACAAGTTCCAAAGTTGAGGACCGAGGAAGGTTCTTCGTGTGTAGTTCAGTGACGAAAGGGGCGGGTGTGACCGGTGAATAAGCAGTCAGGACTAGTGGTGCCGGAAAGTGGTAGGATCACGGCTGACGATCGGGCTTCCTATAAAATATCAAACTGACCTCTCAACGGTAGTGTAGTGTGGGGCATTTCACCTCACCACACAGTTTCCAAATGTTTCAACAAGCTCACGAACAGCTAGTAGCTCGAACGACGTATGAAACTTCTTCCGTCACCGTCAACCAACCAACTTCACTGGATCGTGAATCGGACTTTGCCTATAAGGTCTGGTAGACTCCAGAAGCCCTTTACCAGCCAGAGAATCGCTAAGCCAATATGAAACTCATGATTGAGTGCTCTCGTTTATATAGTTCTCACTTATCCGTTTACTACTCTGACTAACGTGCAGACAGTCAGAGATCCAACCTGTCACTCAATGCACCAGCCCGATCCTTACCTACATACATCCTCCTTGCGCCTTGTGATTTTAAATGTATTTACCTGCACCTAAATTCCGTATAATCCGCTGTTACCCACAAATTGTTTCAGACTATGATGTTGTACGCAGCAACAGAGAATTCTTCTATGAAGTTTGTTGTCACCAGCCAAAAAATACGGGACCAAACCATTACTTTAAATAAAGTAAGGTGTACAAGAACTCCCGTTGTGAGCCACAGCGGGTTAAGGCAGTTTGAAGAAGAAAGCCGCTTTGTTTATTTCAGACCTGTAGACTTTAGGGTACCACTCCTCCGTCTATCAAATGTTGCGCCATAGTCTCTGGGCGAACTTATGCTAATCAGCAATCTACCTCAATTGTATTGCGTGACGAGTTCGCAAGGTCTCACAAATCACATGCTCCCCTTTCGTCATGCGGATGACTTATGGTGAACACTTCACACGACTAACTCAAAGTTAACCATTAAAATCAAAATATGCAAGCTGCGAGATATGGCCGACATTCTATGCATTCTAGTCAGTGACGTGCATGCAAACTAGTAGGGGTTCTGAGTCAACAACCAACGAGCAATAGTGACTACTTCGTTGAACTTCAGAACGTGATTTTGGCTGCGTATCGAAATGTTGAATGGAACGGTGCGGCCGATGGGACAGCCAATCACAAACAGGTGTTTGGTCGGCAAAGATGTAGGTGGACGCCTAGGACTCACTAATCGCACCATCTCTGCTACGCATCTTTTCCTACGGAATTTTATGGACCCGATTAATATCTTTCTCAAAAACCAGTAGTCGACTATATTTTTGACATCTCAACCAACAGCGAATCCAAACGTTCAAAGAATGCAGAAGATTGTTGAAACTCAGTAAACATTGTAAAAGTATGTGACGATTATCTGCTTTCCACGGACTGTACCGTCAGCTTCATGTGTCATTGGTATGTCGGATCAAATTCGCTTAGACCCCGCCACTAAAACTCGTCAAATTTGCACCTCTAATGTTAGGGTTATTTAACATGGTTAAATAGAATACTGCAGTCTAACTCCCACTAACAGGTATTGAAGCTATGCCTCAGTCAGCTCATCTTAAACAGTGAAGCATGTGAGTGGCTTCGGAATTCCAAGTGTTCCGCGTGATGGGTTGTCATCCAGCTTCTTGCCGAACAGGCGCGATGAGGCTCGAGTGTGATCCAAGTGGGTGCCAATGGGGTACCTCAGTACCGGTTACCAGCCAGGCATCAAAAGAGAGACAGTGTTAAAGCGATGTCTAAGACAGTCAACAATTAGCCGGAACTCTGTAAATCCGTTTACTCGGCCTCGGTTACTGTGAAGTTGTTCGAAACATGAGATGACCAACTCGCCAGTAAACGTTTTGTTTCAGACCACAAAATTTGAGGTGCATGTGACAACTAAACAGTCGTCAGCATTTGTAGGTAACCTAAGTAACCATTGTAACAATGACCCACAACACTTACTTTAGGAATGAGGTCACCATGTTCTCCCGCTCGAGCTAACAGCTCTGCATCAGTCACAAGTGTGACCTGGGAGCCGGGTTTCTTGGTCTTGTCACTTGCAGCACCCATGCTGGTAGTGGAGACAGCAGCAGAAGTAGCAGCAGCAGCAGGAGTGGGCGCACTGGCGATCACCACCTTTCCGACCAGACCATCTGGACCAGCATTACGCCACAATTCAGCTAAATATTTAGGCACTTTGACCAACCACACACCATCCTTTGCACGGCTCGTGTCTACCACATGCAGAGCATGTGCGTCTGTAAAAGAGTCAGGACCCGATTTCACGCGCGACATTTTCCACCGGAAATACCTGTTTAATTTCCTACGTACTGCTGCAGAGGTGTACACACTTTGAGGTATGCAGCCAACAGAGGAATGGACTGTCCAAACCTCGACGGATACCGTCGAGAAAAAACGATTTTGAACAAAATCGGTTACCACTGAGGCTGAAAGAGGGAAAACAGGACTGCATCACATTAGGATAACTGACTGGTTAGTTGAAACTGTTCTGCTCCCGTGAACAATGATCAGTACTGCAACTAGTAAAAATAATTTCCCATTCTAACTCTCAGCACTCATTGTAAAAAGTCAGCTCCAAGCCCGGAACCTTAAATTTTTGTCTGGCATTTGATAGCCGTAATCAATGAAAGCGGCAATAATGTATCAGCTGCCAAAACAGTCAGGTGAAGACAGAAACAACTCACTTTTAGAACAAAGAGGGTGGAAAGATAGGACCCAATTAGCAATAACACAAATCCAGACGTTCAACAACAAGGTGTTTCAACATTACAAACAGAAGACGGATTCACGAGTGCGAGTACGACGGCATCTGTGGGATAGTCTCCTCGTCGCATTCACTGTTCCGCTTCACAAAACGACATTCCTCCACGGACAACTCTGTCAAGCAAACAACAATGGGATCATCAGACCCAGTCACCAACCCAACGAATAATACAGTGTACATCCGAGAGACGAGTGCATTCTGTAATGGCAAATCCAATTAAGACTGTTTAGCCAACTTAACAAATTTATCGCTTGTCCACCTTGCACTTTACGTCAGTCATCCGTCACGGTGAGACTGGATCTTGACGTGGTGTGAGGGCTTGCGCATCTCGATGAACTTCTGGGCTAAACTGGGTAGAGTTACTCATACCAGGCAGGCCAACAGGTAGAGATCTGACAAATCGCAGTCTCCTGGTCCTCCANTCCTCCTGTGCTTCGACCTAGAACGCAAATTAATATAGGTGCCTTCAACGTTCGTACTCTAAAACAAATAGGTCGACAGGCTGCTATCGAACGAACGTTAGACTCGCTACATATTGATGTTTGTTGTATCTCGGAGACTAGAATCCACGACAGTAGTCAGCGTATGGAATTGACGGCACCTGCACTTTCTACCCGATACTGGTTATACGCTTCAGGTGACTCTCCGGCCGCCGTTATCGATCAGGCTGGAGCAGGTATAGTCATCAGCACGACGGCCGCAGCCGCACTAGTAGATTGGATTGCTGTTAATAGTAGACTTTGTGCAGTCCGCTTGGCAGGTTCTGTTAGGGTCAGTTCTAGATGCAAAACTGTCAGAAATCTGTTCGTTGTGTCTGCTTACGCTCCAGCTGACTGCAGTGACATCGGCGTCAAGGACGTCTTTTATTCGGATCTGGCCGCTCTCCTTCGGTCGACACGTGGTTCTGATATAGTCGTTCTGGCCGGAGATATGATATGTGAAGCTAAACAACAAAGTCAAAATAGCAGGTCAGTCAGCAATGCCCCCACCTCTCCAGGTTGATCGACAACGGTTCGGTTAATGCTGAGCGAATACTGGCGTAGAAATCGTTGCGCGAACAATCGAGTCTGTCAAATTGCAGTCAATTTCGAGTAGGAGTAGTGGAATGACGTAAAAAGCGACATGAAACTATTTACATTAAGAGCCCTTAGTCTTTTGTGGGAGTTCCGGTTGTAAAGATCTTTGTACCTGTAGGGCAGTTGCTGATTAACAGAAGCAAGAAAGCACGCTTTACAGCTGCGCTCGATGACAGAGAAATCGTTGAGTATTTGATGGGTGATTGTGTTGCACAATGCACAACGTCACATGTAAGCTATGATTTTCAACTCCACAGTGGTGGACTCAAGCAGGTTGGTTCACAGCACATAGTTTCGATGGAAGTGGTTGACTGTTTGAAATATTTCAAATCATGAACTTACTTAGTATCAGGAATTCCGCGTGATGGTGAACTCGTAGTCAAAATAGCGCGCTTGGAAGTAACGAAGTTACGGAATTCCCACTGGATGCGCACAGCCACTACTGTGTGTCTACGTGAGAAACGGTTGGCTGAACGACATATTCACTGAAACAAGACCGACGCCCCTACAAACCCGTTAAATGTAGAAAAACTTCGTGACTTTCACATTGCAGCTAATTTTTCAAAATGGTTTGTAGTGAATTAGGAGGGTGGCCCCATGTTAGTTGAGCTTGTAGACTCGTGAGGGAGTACGGGGCCACCATATAAAATTGAAAATGTGTTCACACACAGGGTTGAAACAAGTATTTTGTCCGGACATTAGCACGTTTATTGTCACGCGATAACTTATGCTATAAGCCAACACAGCGGTACTGTCAGGCTGTTTAGATCTACAGGAGCAATCGGGGTTCGAAACACCGACGGCACGATGGTGACATATGTCATTCTAACCGCCACCTCTAACTTGGTTGAACATACATACGGTTAACCACTGCACAAACTGTTCTCCGTTATAATTAAACAAAGCGTTAACTAAATAGCAACATACATTCGCGCTGGAGGGCTATCTCAGGTTGCCCAAACTTACGCAAGTTGTTGAAAATAGAACAGTGGCGTAGAAAGCGTAAAACGAATAAGTGACGGTTAGTAAAGGGAATTATTGCGCATCACATTTCAGGGGACCAATTCGCGTGTTTGATGGCACCTCCCGTTAAAAATCGGTGCTGAAAACAACAGTCTGGTCATGCACGGTTTACGGCGTCTGTCATCATCATCATCAATAACAGGAAAATGCATTCAGCATGATTATTTTGCATACAAGCCTGTAGATAGGTTGATTGCCAACACAAGGCCACCAAACGGAAACGTGAACGATGAAAAGTGAGTAAGCGGACATAGCAACCATAAAAGAGGAGGTTTCTTTCGTCAGGTTTGCACTGCATATGATCTTTGATATTATTGTTATCCTTCGGTTTGAAACTTGAGAAAAGCCACTGAAATGTAAGACGACACTAGTTTCGGCAGGTAGTCATATTTTTCAGCATTTCTCGCCAGTGACACTTAGCACATGCGGAACCCCAAGCTGAAATTGAGGTTCCTCTCGTGAGCTGCCTGTTGTGATCCTTCACAAGTTCAATTGGAAAGCACAAACAAGACACCTTATGGTGCGCGCTGGGCACACATGCGTAAGAGGTGTCTGGGTCTATTCAACTGGTGAGATGGAAGTGCATCACGTGAGAACAGGCCATCCAATCCCAGCACACGTTGTCCGAACTCACCAATGTTCACGTAGTGTCAACACCACATACAGATAATGCTTTGCACACGGTTATCAAAAAAGAGCATCTAATGGACAACGACGCGGAGTAAATAGGTAGAACACTGCGTACGGTAGCGTTCTAAACTCTGTAACAACCGGTAATCTCGCGCCGGCGCCAGGTGCCTTGGGTTAGTAGGTGCTAGCTGAGCTTTGGCGAAACCTGAGAACTCTTCTCTAACATTACCGCAAGTAGTCGAAGTAGGCAAGACTTCCGACTAAACCCAGGCTGTGATCACCCGGGATAAATGTAAGCACACACTGCTGCAAGTATTGAAGCATTTCACTTTAGGCGGTGCAAAATATACCATATCATGAAACTTCGATCGTCAAGCAAGAAAACGCTACTGGGACCCTGTGTACCAGCAGCAAACAAGATAATATCACTAGCACGGTTTAAAAGTGTCATTCTGATTCCCAGAAGTTCTACGAAACCGTGAAGAAGACCACCCGTAGCTTTCGCTGGCTCGTTCCATTAATTACTGTTGTTGAACTGATAATTCGATTACCAACCACATGCTATGTGAGTAGTATAGATCCCAGAGCAAAAGACAAACGCGACCTACAGTAATAAATTCACTAGTAATTGTCTTCATTTCTCTGCGCTAGGTAATCATTTGTCCACTTAGCGAGTGACGCCGGTCGGCTGTGACATCGGTACATCATTCAGCGTGGCAGATGATTAGTTGGCAATCTTAGGATACGACTTAAACATTTTGGTGTGCACACTTTTAAGTGCCGACACTCGCCATCAAATATCCGATTCACGATGTTCGTCCCATCCCGGACCAACAAGTCTAGGTCGGTTTCTCCCCAATCCAGACTACATAAGTAGGAACGGTAAGCGAAGGATGCTAACCAGTGACCATCGTTTTGCAACCCCGGGAGTTACCTCTTCGGAAACCAGTTGAACATATAAGATGGGAGGTAACTTGGAGAGAAAAATGTCATTCCAAATTCCGGTTTTCAATGCATTTAGCCTTTACGGGATGAGACCAAATCCGGAATCAAAGTGAAAAAACGAAGTGCACACTACTAGCAAAACACACGCCCCCCAAAAGAACCCTGTGCTTTTCGAAACAATCAAAGAAGTACCGCAGGGGTTGAGGAACGGTAAGAGTAAATCAGTCGTTCTGGGTTTTAGCAGTGATGAACAGTTATATCTCAACAGTAAGATGTATTCAGCAGTCATGTATGAAGTGAGCGAATAAATGTACTTCAAAGGTGACAACATAACCGCACATAGATCCTGGATGGTCTGTAAACCTGGAGTGAGAGAGGAAAACAGGTGCCGATCGTTTGATAACGTAAATGGGATCTTTGGAGGATAAATGAAGTAGATTATCACAAGACCTAGCCAGAGTACTGAAATTACACACCCCGGGAAGTGTGCTCGCGGTATCATCGACGAGCAGAGCGATGGGACGCCAGCCACCAAGAGACCGGAACGTACTAACTGCTATTCTAAGACCGAAGCAGTTTGAATCATGAGTGCATTTTATGATTTGTAATCTGGACTGAGCTAACCACATCCATTTCTTCTACATGACGGAATAGTTTACCAGAAGTCATGTACATCTTTGGACGTGTCAGAAAACTAGACTACAGGCACGAATACACTGGTCTCGTTTTCTACTCCTATTCTAGTCGACCGCTTCGATGCAGTTCATAATCATCATAATCATCATTACCACCACCAGAATAACATCAGTGGTTCGCGCTGTTCCACAAATGTCATAATTCTGAAGGAAAGCGGGTAATAAAAAGGGAAAGAAAAGGAGGGGACTTAACTAGTAAACAATTCTCTATAATCATACATTCAGTACCGATTAGCCCCCGTCTCACCTCAAGCCTCCAGTCACCGACCCTGACAGTCACGAGGGTCTGAGCCTACGAGAAAAGTTTGCCAACCCTCTGGGGGACAAATCCCTTCTTCCACACCAGGTCATCCAATACCCATCCCATACCCTAGGCCAAGCGACTGCATCACCGGCTGGGAACACTTGATGTGGCAGGTGATTTGATGGCATCCTCAGTGCATGGCCTAACTACGTGTGAACTTAAAGACTGACCGAATAAACTCGCTTAGCATTCACTGCCAAATACCAGCTTCCTAACCTCTTCATTGCCTTCCGGTTAGTCCAACTCGATGCGATCGATCTGACGTGGACGTCGATTGTCAAACACCTAGAGAGCGTTCGCGTAGTTTACTGTGAATGACCCAGTTTCGTAGGCGTTAAAGTGGTGCAGCCCTCATGGTCGTCTTGTATGCGCGATCTCTAAGCTTCGGAGAGGTGCTTCTGTCGTCAGAGACGTTCTAGATTGGTCAGTGCTGTCCTAGCCCTTCAGATGCGAGCTTTTGTTTAATTAATTGTGCCTCCTCTGCAGCCGATGCAACTTCCCAGGTAAACAAACCGGTCAACAACCTCCACAGCTTCATTATTGAACACTCAACCTGGGTAATCATAACATCTCTGCAGAATCACTTTGTACTTTGAGGCTGCAAAGCGCATTTCACTTATTGCTCGGTTTTTTGTTTGCAACACGTGAGTACTTCGACGCCGAATGTTTGAATATAGACTTACATATTGCTGATAGTTAGGTTCCTTCCCCTAGTTTCCTTTTCTCTTCTCTTTCTGTACAGGCTTTGCTTTTTTCTTCATGGCTGTATGGCAGTTGAGCATCGGTGAGAACCGCTGATGTACTGCTGTCCATGATGGTGGTGAATTCCCGAGTAATTAGCAGAGCGCGAAATAACGTCTAGCACTGTCTGTGCTGTTGTAACTTTCGTCGACAAGTCTATGCATTCTTTCTTTCACCATTTCATCACAGTTTTGCCAGTTGTATCATAAATGATTCGCTGATCTGACTACGTTGTTTTATTAGCACCCGACATTACGTGTCTCTGGACTATCATCCTAGGACTAGATGCACTAAATGTACGTTTACTCTCATCAATGACTATACTTGATTGGTGTGATTTACTATAGAACCACCACGAGTTGGTCAGAATAGTCATTTGACTTTAGCAGACCTGGGGCGCATCAATTCTGATGGAAAATATCGTATTTCGTATGGGTTTGTAAGCTTAGCAGCTGCTCACAGATGTTTGGAGATTTTCAAACACCTTATCGCCAGCATGGTCGAGATCAGTCCACTTTCCACCAGGTACGAGATCTATGCCGACCTCTCTTCAATGTCTGTAGAAAAATTACATACAAATGGCGAAATCAGACAGCCTTGACGTACGCCGCTCTTGGTACTGGAACAGCCGGACAGTTTACCGTAGACGTAAACCTCAGCAGAAGTATGGAACTAAAATGTCAACAGTACACTCACAAACTTGTTCCATACACCTCTGTGTAGATCGATCGACTGAATCGAACGCACTGTTATGGTCAAGAAAACAGCTAGCGTTGATCGTTGGCGCGTACGACACTAACTCAAAATTCGAAGAAGTGTGAAAATCTGACCAGCACATCCTCATCCAAGATGAAACTCTGTTTTTCTTGTCTGTCTCCTGAGTTCCAGTGGATTGACAAAATGTGATGTACGCCAGTATCCTGACAACGACTGGGATCAACGCAATGCTCCAATGGTTTTCGAAAGACCTCCTGGTGTATTTTGAGTACAGAACCTATTATCGAGTGACCAGTAACACAGGGACTTTCTCCATCGTTCAAACGAACTAAAACACCCGAGTCAAAACCTCCGCTGAAGTCTTCCCGTTTTTTAAAAAAAGTGCTGGCATGAGGTCATCTGCGTCAACAGTTAGACTACGTTTAAGAGCTGAAATGTAACAGCGGACCGGAGTTTTAGTGGGTGGTTCTGAATCTATCAGTACTACATTGCAAGAGAGTGGCAGCAACTCAACAGAGGCAGGAAGCCATGTACACTGATCCTCAAAGTGTTCCGCTCGGTGCCGTTTGCCTCGTTGATAGCCTCGCTGACATACACAAGCCCTGGACCAGTAGTTCGAATAAGCTTGAAGAGTCCCAGAGCAAAAGTGGTTTTCAGCACCTGAGCCCTGGCAAGAATATGCACCCTTGATGAGCCCTAACATGAGAGAAACCATGGTCCACCAATCTTTTTGAAATAGACTTGCTAAAGAACCTAAACGGATGCGAATGCTGCGATAAAATGTCAGTGACGGTCGAAGTACAATGTGTCTTTGATAGCTTCGTTATTGCAGCCAGCTGCAGGATAAGCAGACATTATAAAAAGAACTCTGTATGCTCAGCATCCAGAGCAGGCCCCAAAATAACCTGCTAGACGGACGGCACAAAGTTTACTGCTGAAGAGAATCTGACCAACCAATGGGGCTGAGGCCTTCGTGTTAAGGACTATACCTATCCCAGCCAGACCGGTAGTTACGGCAGTGAGGTCACCCAAAATGCACAACCAACACCAACTGGACAGAGTAATCAGTTCACCATGTCGACTACTATCCTGGAGTCTAGTTCCTCAAACGTACCAGACATCGAAAGTTACCAAGTCTAACGTCTGTGCAGGAGTGACCTGTTAACCGACCTGTTTTAAGGTGCAAACGTTGAGGACACTTATACTAGATCGCAGTCAATGTCCATGCTAGAGGTGAACGGAACCGAAGGTTGGGCGTTAAGAGATAGCAACTACCGGGACAGGTCGATCGTTATAGCTGCTGTACTGAACGTACTATGAATCATTACGGCTTTGTCGGAATCTCCACCGCATTTACTGTCGTTTAGTAGGAGGCCCCAGTCGTCCGATCAGCGATTAATCACGTCAAGACCAATTTGCAGTGCACTAGAAGCAGTGGCACTCCAGACTTTCATGTCGTCGGCGTAGCGAAGAACACCGCCGGAAGTACTGTCCGGAAGGTCGTTGAAGTAAGAAACAAAAGAAGACCGACCAATAACCTTTGTAGCGACCCTATTTGTTTATTGCTAACTGCGTTAAAGTTACAGTTAGCATTTGTACTCTTTCTCCTCCCACATTTTTGTATATGCGCTTAAACGTTTGTTTGAACGAGTATGGTTACCGGCATGTCACCCGCGCACGCGGACGTTCTGCTCCGGTGCCTGCTCGCTTGATGTTTTGCTGTATTAACATTTCATCTCGCTCTTCGATCGCTCTTATCAATTTCACGTGTCGGTAATATATTTCTTGTATACTCGTTGCCTTGTTCGTAACCGACCTGCCATAGTTTAGCAGCCTGGAGATTTCACTGGCCTGCCTGCGGTATAGTGTGTAAAATAGTTGCAAAACTCATAGTTCCATATTGTACCTAGGCTATTTAGAAAGCGCGCATGATGTATGCTGTCCGATTGTTTGTCTGCATGTCATGCGACTGTGGCGTGAACCCGAAGGACACACGTGTCACATTCCTCCGGTTTACTCGCTCGTCGACGGCCGGTCTCTAGTCTCTCTAACTAATTCGCGTGTCGGTGCCTTTTATGGCGCTATCAGACACCACTTGTACATTTCGTCCAATAAAGATTTGGTCTCTCTCCTCAACGGCCTTTTTGCTTTTCGCGTCTGATAATTGCGTATCTGGGGAAGAAGCGACGAGCACTAAAACAGCCCATCTGAACTCTGCACCTTTATGGAGCCCCCATAGAAAATGAAAGAGGGAGACGAAAGGTCTGAACCGGCGCTAACTCTAAGAGTTCTATTATCAAGAGCCTATCCAGCGACGAACCTCTCCCTGAATACCATAGGCTTCTATTTTGTTTCAGGGGATTATGTGGGACATGATCACAAGTGTAGCGTTCTGTGCAGCATTTTGTACTTT